>VMDO01020925.1:0-36540 GCA_007922755.1 Pedetes capensis
CACGGTGAGTCGAGCTCAGCCTCTTACTAGCTGATGACCTCGGACAAGTCACATGAGTCTGAGCCTCGATTTCCTCATCTGAGAAATGGAGCTAATAATAGTACCTGACTTTGGTGGTGTTGTGAGGACTAAGTGAATTAATGCAATGAAGGCATGATAAAGTGTTTGGGATTATTAACATTTTGTTTATAGGTACTCACTGATTATTCATGGGAGAAGGACGTGGCAATCCACTCCCAAGGCAATCCCAAAACAATCAGCCGTTGAAAACCCGATAAGGGTCATTATGAGTCGGACACGACTCCATGGCACCTAACAACAACTGATTATTCAGTGTATGAATTGTGAGCAACCAACCAAGTTAATTTATTATGTCATTTAGTATTTAATTGGAAAATTTTCTTCTAGTTTAGTAGCCTTACATTTCGTAAGTGAAATGTTGCATAATTTTTGTGTCTGCTGAGTAATACTATCTGACTGAACACAGTCCCTACAAATTGCGCCAGATGTTACCAGACCTAAAGCAATCTGGTTGTATTATTATTACCCCCTGGGTCATGACAGCCACTGTAATTAGGTTAAACCTTAAAGAGGAAAAGCAAGTTCTACTGGAATATACCTGAAATATAAAATCATTAAAAAGAGACATGTTCTGCCCATTTTAAAAAGTACTAGAAATCATTGATGGCTCATTTCCTCCCTCATTACAGTCCAGAGGATCTGTTCTTCAAGTGCCCCAGCCTTGCCTGCCCCCATGGACCTGCTCCAGCCACGCCTGCTCCTTTTCAGGGAGCGCCTTATGCACAGGTCCCTCCTGGTTCTTGTCTCTGGAGGATGTCTCCCCACTATTTTCCTAGAGAACTTGTCCATTTTTCAGAGGTGCTATGAAGCCCCCCAAATGAAACCTTTCCATTTATGCTGTGGTCAGGAAGCTGTGGTCTGCTCCTTCGAGGTAGTCATTCCCAAACCTGGCTGTGCCCGAGCACCTTCTAGAACCTAAAAAAAGTTCCTGCCACCATCCCCACCATCTGAAGCTGATTTATAAATGAATAATTTCTCTAAGCTTTTCAAGATTTGGGGGTGCAGCCAAATTTGGGACCCCTCTCTGGTGTACTTCATACCACCCATGCAGTGTGGAGTTAGCACGGACTCATTTGTTATTTGTACACTGGGTTACATTTTCTTATAATGTCTGGAAGTTGATGCCACAGGAGGCAGGGATGCACTTGGTGCCCCAGAGCCCCCAGCACCCCGCTGCCTGGGCCTGCTGTGTGCCTGAGGTGAGCCAGAAGTGAGTCCCTTTGCTCCTTTCTGTTCAGCACCTCAGCAAGGTTGTGGGGTGGCCTCTGCCTTGGGTGCCCCAGTGAAGAGACGCTCATCCCTGGGGCCTTTGCTGTGGGCTGGTGCTGCTCAGGTGCGTGGCTTTCGGATGGGCCGGCCACCCTTGGTGCTCTGTGTATGGTACCCGAAAGCGAGTTTGGCAGCTTAAAAACATCTTCGTAATCCCCGGAGAATACAGGGATCTTTCGGCAGCAAGCAAGGCCTTTACTCTGGAAATGAAACAGAAATCACTTGGAAAAGATGGAACGTTTAGGGAAACTTGTTTTTCTCTTTTCCAACAGTCTTATAGCAAACTACACTGGATCCATGAAGGATGTGCAGTGTAGACAAATGTGTCCTCTACTCTGGGAGACGTCTCATAGGTTCTTAGATGTGAGAGGAATAGAGTCCCCCGTTGTAAGCAAGGCAGCAGCAGGTGTGAGCAGAGCGGTCGTAGAGGGGAGGCATGTCAGCTGCCGTGGCTGTGCGGGCCGGATGGGGGAGTGGTCCCTCTGCAGTGAGGCAGACGAGTTCGGGGGGTGGGAAGCAGCTCAGGAGTGTGTGTTCACTTGGGAAGCCACAGTCTGTGCCTCCTAGCACCAGGCCCCAGGGCTGGGCCAGTTTATTTCTTAAAGTGCTTTGATGAGTAGTTGTTGTTAGGTGCCATCCGACTCATAGTGACCCTCATAGGGTTTTCAACGGCTGACTGTTTCGGGATTGCCTGGGGAGTGGGTTGCCAGGTCCTTCTCCCATTTTGCGGTTCTGGGAATCGAACTCGGGACCTCAGAGACTGCAGAGCAGCGCTCTACCAACTGAGCTAAATCCCAGCCCGCTTTGTTGAGAGTAATGCTTTTCAAGGAAATACAAAATCGAAGGAGAGATGGCCCCACAGAACCTCAGCAGATGTTTTCTTTTCTCTTGCTGTCCTCAGACTTTTTCCCGGGGAAGCATTAACGTTTACGTGTGCTGGGCGCACGTCAGCATAGGTGTGATTCTGTGCTGTGCTCTATTTACCCTTTCATCACACACTTTCCCTTGTTGCGCGTCTCTGTGGTGATGTAGCGGCAGGTGCTTCACTGTGTGATGTGTCACGGTTGACTAGTTAAACCTGAGTGACTCATTCTTAGCATCAGGAGCTGACACCGTTTGCTGTCCATCTGAAGGCATTGCTAGGAAAGCATATTAGATCCTAGGATGGATGCTGGAGGTGGTGAGCGTGGCCTCCCCTGCAGGGAGGCTCCCTCCCTTGGCCATGCTGCCCGGGAGAGGGTGTGGCTGGCCCTGAGAGCAGCCTCTGCTCACCCTGGTCCCTCTCTCCGTCGTCTGCCCTGCTAGCTGAGGAGGGAAAACTTCCATCTGCTGCAGATGGTGCTGGCTGACAGCTCCATTCCTGGGCATGAGCACAGCTGGACACTATTTTAGGTGGATCACAATTGGAACCTCAGTGTGTCGTAATCCCCCAGAATCGCTGGTTAGTGTGTCACTGGCTTTTCAAAAAGGAATCAGTGAGGCCAGCCTGGGTCCGATGTTGACAATTGGAGAGACCAGGTGATGCCAGCTTAGCTGACCAAGCTGGTGGAGGCAGACACATGAGCCTAAAGTTGGGAGGGACTCCTACTGCCAGGTGGCACGGACGGAAGAGTGAGAGGAGCAGCCTGGGTACAGGTGGGCAGGGACGAGGAATTGAGCACACAGTCGTGTGAGGGTGAGGAGCTGGCCTGCGGGAAAGAGGACAGAAAGTGAGAAGCAGGTTCTTGTTGGTTTCCTGTAAGAGCAGAACGAAGGAAGGGCCAGGCTCTCGGTTTATTTTTCATCTCAGGAAAATGGATTGGCCGAAGAGTTGGGATTAAAGCATGTTTTCAGTGTAAATTGAGTGAAAATTAGATTCAAAATCTACCTGTCTAGAAGGCTGTTTCTGCACAGCTCCCTACACAGTGCTGCCCACATGAAAAGTTTAGGTTTTGCTTGGAGCGGCGTGGTAGGGACCCCTAAGGGGAGTGTCTATTAGACGTAGGTTTGGCTGCCACATTAGTTTCCTGTGGTTTCCTTAACACAGCTTGAAACAACAGAAACTTCTCCTGTCATGCTTGTGGGGGCCAGGAACCTGAGGTGAAGGCGCCCTGTGAACTCCCAGGGTAGACGGTACCTTGCTGCTGCCCGCTCCTGGTGGTGCCAGGGGATCCATGGCTTATGGCTGCATCACTGCAGGGTTTGCCTCCGTCTTCACGTCGTGGTCTTCTCCTTCGTCCTGTCTTCTCTGTGGTGAGGACACTTGTCACTGGATTTAGGGTTCCCTCAGAGAGTCCAGCCTGCAGCCTTAGCCCTGTGGAATCCGATCCCGTCAGATCTCGGAAGCTAAGCAGGGTCGGGCCTGGTTAGTACCTGGATGGGAGACCACCTGGGAACACCAGGTGCTGTAGACTTGGGAGAAGGACCTGGCAACCCCCTCCCAAAAATCAATCTGCCATTGAAAACCCTATGAATGGCAGAGAAACACTGACAATAGTGTTTCCCCTGTTGTACAGAGGGTCGCTGAGTCAGATACCGACTCAACGGCACCTAACAACAACAGCAACAACAGAGAGTCTAGGGTGGTCTCATCTCAAGATCTTCAACCTAATCATATCTGCAGAGACCCTTCTGCCAAATAAGGTCTCATCCCCAGGTTCCCTGGATTAGAACATGGACATGTGTTTTTGGAGGCCACCATTAGACCCACTAGAATTGTTCTAATGATGTGAACGTGGAAGGTCGTCCTTTTTGTCAGGACAGTTCTGTAGGGCCCCTGAGGGCCTTCCTGAATGTGTTTCCATGGTTCAGGATGACTGCCAGAGCCCCAGTCATCTCCATGTCTCCTTTTGGGAGAGGGAAGAGAGAAGAAAGTATGTTGCTCTGCAGGGGTTAATAACCTGGGTTCATGGACCTCCGCCCCAAAGGATTCTGTGGATATGAATTTTTGTGTGTGGTACTGAGGGGTTGAACCCAGGGCATTGTGCATACTGTGCATGTTCTCTACAACCGAGCTGCACCCATGAGTCCCTTTTTTGTTTATTTTTATCTTGAGATAGGGTCTCCCTAAGTTACGCAGGCTGCCTCTGGCCTTGAACTTGTGGTCCTCCCTGCCTCTATCTCCTGAGTCACCGGGATTACAGGTGTGCGCCACTGCACCTGGCATTGAATGTATCTTATTAAAATGGGCATCCATTGCAATTATATATTATTATTTTGTTTTTCAGTTTACTCAGACTTTGTCTTTGTACAAGATTTTATTAAATGTCTTTTCAGAGCAACATCCAGATTCCAGGTACAGCTGCCAAGGAGATCCTGTTATGCTGTAGGGACTGGCTGGGGCATGGCAGGTG
Source organism: Pedetes capensis (assembly GCA_007922755.1). NCBI lineage: Eukaryota > Metazoa > Chordata > Mammalia > Rodentia > Pedetidae > Pedetes > Pedetes capensis. The sequence continues at coordinate 4,683 of VMDO01020925.1, forward strand.
GCTCTGGCTTCCCACCTTCTGTTCTGAGATGGGGTGGTGGGCAGGATCTCATCTGTAGGTTCCACGATGTTCACATGATCCGGCAGGGGCTTCTTAGGGCCAATCTTACCACTTGGGTCCCAGGGGAGCATGATCTTCACTTTGATGCCCAGCACACCCTGTCAGAGCAGCACATGGCGCACGGCAGTATCAACGTAGTAGTTAACAGGGTCTCCACTGTGGATCATCAGCCCATCCACAAACTTCATGGATTTAGCTCTCTGTCCTCGGAGTTTCCCAGACACCACAACCTCACAGCCCTTGGCCCCACTCTCCATGATGAACCGTAGCACACCATAGCAGGCCCTCCGCACTGCAAGCCCTCCTAGGAGTTTGTAACGCAGAGACTCTGCCTGGGCAATGGCACACAGACCTCTTGTGGCCACCTTTTCGGCATAAAGCTCTACACTGCCCTCAGGGAAGCCAAATCTTTTCTGAACTACTGCTGTTAATTCCCGGATCCGCCGACCCTTCTCACCAAGAACATTCTGTGTCCTGGTGGCTAAGATAATAATTTCTGTCCTGGTTGGTGTAACTCGGACCTCAACTCCAGAGTAGCCATCTTCAGCCAGCTCCCGAGTGAGAAATTCATTCAGTTCAGCTTTGAAGATGCCATCCGCAACAAACTTCCTCTTTTTGGAAATTTGCACCGCCATCTTGCCGCTGCACATTGCCGAAAGGAAAGGCTATTTGTTTGTTTTTGAGACAGGGTCTTGCTGTGTAGCCCAGGCTCGTCTCGAGCTCTCTGTGTAGTCCAGGCTGGTCTTGAAGTGGTAGATCCTTCTGCGTCAGACTTCGGGTGCTGGCATTAAAGTGTTTTGCTTTTTGCACTTAGAGACGTTGTGAGAAGGAGGCCGTAGGCTTCCCAGACTGGCAGAGGGGACCACGGCACAAAAATGATGAAGAACTCTTGTACGATGTCGCTAAAATATGACATACCTCTTCTGCTGATGCTCCTTGGCTAGCACTCGTTTGTAAGGCTACACTCTGCAGCTGATGGAGTAGGGGCCTGGTCAGGGGGAGCCTGCTGTGCACGGAGAGGGCAGAGTCTCATGCCTGGGCTTAAGCCTTCCCTTTCCCCAGGTGATACTGTGGAAGCAGCGTGTGGTAGCCAGAAGTTTTGTGAAGGATGCTATAATCAAGGTCTTCCTTGTTCCGCTTTGTTTGGGAGACAGGGTCTTGCTGTCTGCACCAGTTGGCTTTGCACTTGCTGTCCTGCCTTTGTCTCCCAAATGGTGCGAGGACAAGAGTGTGCCACCACCTCTGGCTTAAGGAGGTCCCTGTTAGCTCTGTGACCTCGTGTAGGAGGCCTCATCTTTCTAGGACTTGGTTTTCCTATCTGTGAAATGTGGGTAGCATGTGCTGGGACCTGTTTTGGGGTGGCACAGAAGTGCACTCTGAGTGTTTGCTAGTGTCCTTCTCCACCATCACTCATCCCTGTTTTGTTGTTGTCCTTAGGTGCTGTCCAGCCACGTCTGACTCATAGTGACCCTTGTGGGGTTTTCAGTGGCTGAATTTTGGGGGATTGTTTTGGGAGTGGGCTGCCAGGTCCTCCCATTTTTGCGGTGCTGGGGATCAAACCCAGGGCCTCAGAGTGCACAGAGCAAGTACTCTGCCAACTGAGGTAAGCCTCAGCCCTTCATCCCTGCCAGCGGGAGAGTAACAGGGTTTAACTTGCTGACACGTAGCACTTGTTCTGATTTGCATGAATTCCAAAGGACTTCACATGAGGCCCACTTAGTAGACACAACTAAAAAATTGCACTTGTGGCTGAAATGTGGAGATCAGGAAAGTTATTCTTCTTAAGAGTTGTATTTCTCTGGGTTCTCCAGAGGCACAGAGCCAATTGAATGTATAAAATTCTAAGGGGGTATTTATTAGGCTGGTGCTCATGACCTGTGGCTAAGTAGTCCCATGATGGCTGTCTCCAGGCTGGAGAGCCAGGAAACCAGCAGCTGCTCAGTCTAAGAAGCTGGAAGCCTCGGAACCAGGACCAGTGCTGCGGTCTGAAGAAGCCGCCCCCATGAGTCACTGGCACAAGTCCACCTTCAAAGACTAAAGAATCTGGGGGGTGGCAGCAGTCAAAACGTACCTGCTCGCTAAGAGCTGAGGGTGCACTTGTACGCAGCGTCCCTTCCTCTGCTCTCTGTTCCACCTCAGCCCCCAGCCTGTTGGGCAGGCCCATCTGTACTCAGGCTAGGTCTTTCCACTGCAAGTCACCTTTGGAAACTCCCTCAGACACACCCAGTGTGCATCTCGCAATTCACCGAAGTTGACAACCAAGACTAACCATCACAAGAGTTCTCAGGTTATGGCCAGTAGAAACGGGAAAAATAAAAGCCAGAGGAAACCAAGTGTAATTAAACCTAGGAGACACCTCCTCTTAACTGCTAGCTGAACAGCAAGGATGTCTTGTCACGGAGTTATATTTTTAGTTCTGAGCATGTCTATTTGGCATTCGCCCTGTGGGACGAATGGAAGCTCCCTGGTTGGCCTGCCTTGCACAAAACTGTGGCCCCGAGTTTCTCAGCCATTCCAGTAGACATCAGCCTGTGGGGTGGTCAGGGCTGCTCCTTTGTGAGGAACGGTGACCTTTATCCAGATTTCAACATCACTTTTCCTTCTCACATATTTCCTGGGCAAAGCCCCTAAACCAGTCACTTTGGCTCAGAGAAAGGAAAAACTGTCTATAGTTGGCAGATTTCCCCTCACGAAAGACTCCGCAGTTCCTGTGACGCCTGGCCCCATCCGAGAGGGGCAGAGCTGTATTTGGGAGTCCCTGGAATCCTCTCCAGTGCCAAGCGGCTTGGCCCTGCCACGCGGGAGCCCCGCGGGACAGCAGCTCTGCCTCTGCCTGTTCTCCAGATGGGGCTCCTGGGGAGCCGCCGTAGGCCTCACGTGCCAGCCCTGAGTCTGGGCTGTGGGCACCTCCTTAGCCACCTGCAGTTTCACCCTCCGCCTGCACATGGGGGCAGCCCCTCCCCACCAGCATGTGTGTGGGGGGGCACGGGGTTGCCATCCTTACCTGACAGAGAATGGGGTGAGTGAGTGGATTCTAGGATGCCAAAGGCCTCCCTGGGGCAGTGGCACGAGCTTGGGAGAACCCTGCAGAGGACGTTAACCCAGGGCGTCCCACACTTCCTAATCCGCTCTGTGTCCCCCATCTCAGGAGGCCGGAGGAAGCAGGCACCGGGCCAGGTAGGTGGCTGTGTGTTTACCAGGCGTGGGCTTTGTCAAGGGCAGTGCCTGAACCTGGGGCACAGCTGCTCTGAAAGCCGGGTCCACCCCATGAGGGCTTAGGGGGGTTAGCGAGACAGAGAGAAGACACCGGCTTCTGGCAGCCAGCGACTGGTGAGCGATGGGACCTTTGTGAACCAGGAGTGAGGTAGGGTCTGGGGTGGGAGAGGCTGCCGCTTGCTACTGCCTGGGCTGTGTGTTGAGCTCGTCAGTGGGGTTGGCACTGGTGAAACCTAAGCTGTTTCACCAGGCTCTTACGTGTGCATGTGCACGAAAACATGGATGTGTGCTGGGTGCTGTTCATTACACTTCTTACACTTGTCTGTCTTTTCAAGTGAGAGAGAAAACAAAAAGTGGATGGTTGAGTGACTGTCACTGACTCTAATACTTTTTTTTTTTTTTTTTTTGCGGTACTAGGTGTTGAACCCAGGGCCTCGTGCTTGCGTGCTTTGCAAGTGCTGGACCACTGAGCTGCGCCCCCAGCCCCCCCCCTTTTTTTTTTTTTACTTTTTGGGACAGGGTCTTACTAAGTTACGCAGGCTTCCTCCGGTCTCGAACTTGTGATCCTCCTGCCTCCGTCTCCCAAGCCGCTGGGATTACAGGCACGCGCCACCACACCCGGTCCGACTCTCATACTTTTATGAGGGAAAGAGTTCTTTGAGCAAAGACAGGTAGAGAAAGTACATGGATTTGATCGAACCTGGGAAATTAGTAACTAGTTACCTTTTTACCATGCGTTCTTTGGTAAACGTGCCAGTGGCATGGCTGAGCCAAGTCCTGTCTTGTTTTTTATCTTGAGAGTTAGAAAAATGGTGTAATTCTTTAGGAAATAATGTGAAAGAAAGAGTCCTATGTTCCTGTCCCAGAATAATGTGGTGTTTCCGAGTAGGCACAGTGGTACGTTTTCTTTATTTGCTTGAAATAACTTGTTATCAAATTAAGATAATTCTCTGCTGTGTGGTAGGGAGCCTGTGCTGTTTGTTGACTCAGTGCCTCTCCCCTCCACACTTGAAGAACCTGGTTTGAAATGTAAACTCGGAATGAAGCCTGTGATTTCCCCTCGTGTAGACAGGAGAGGACTGTGGGAGTGACGCGTGCTTGGTCTCTGCAGACCTTGAGGGTGGCCCTCCAGACAGCCAGTCCCAGGGCTGGGCCAGGCCCCCCTCCATCCCTGCTGGACTTTGTCTTAGGAAAGTTGGCACTGCTTTCTCTGCGGGTAATTGTTCACTGGCTACAAAGGTCGAGGGAGGATCAGGATAATCAGACGTTTAGAAGATAGTTAGGAGTTGGGGTCACCCCTCTGCCTTTATCTTTTCATTTTCTTCTTTGAAAAAACAAGCGCTGTAACCAGGCTCAGTGGTGCACACCTGTGATCCCAGTGACCCGGGAGGCAGAAGCAGGAGGATCACAGATTTGAGGCCAGATCCAGCCTATACAATTTTGCCTCAGGATAAAAATGAGAAAACGGACTGGGGGGTGCAGCCCTGGGGTAGAGCACTTGCAAAGTATGTGCAAATTCCTGGGCTCAACCCCCAAGTACCACACACACAAAAAAAAGATAAAAGAAAGGAAAAAGAGGAGCTGAAGGAAAACTACCCTCAGGGGCGGGGCTTGGTGTTTGCCTGCCCCCAGCCCTGACCGGGAGCCAGGCTGCTTCCTCTGGTGTAAAACAAGGGCACAGGCGCAGCTGGCCCCTGGGCGGCTGCCAGCTCCGCTCTGTCTTCTTAGGAGTGACCTTTAGGGCTTGCTTAATGCAGGAAGTATCTAATCACACCAAGAATAGCTCGGGTGTTTGCTGTACCCAAGCCCTGCCTGCTGATTTGTCCAGAGCAGTGCCAGTTCACACAGCCGGTCGCAGAGCCCATAATGCCGCCACTTGTGTTTGGGCCCCACTTTGACTTGCACGGGTTTCCTGGCTGGTGTGATAAGCTATATGGTCACGCTGTTCATTCAGAGAAAGGTTCATGCTGTTCTTCAGCAAGTGCTCCAGTGTGCTAAGATATGCCAGCATTGAAAATATTTTTACAACTTAATTGAGGCATAAATGTACAATAAATTGCAGTATTTAAAATGTGTAGTTTGATGAGTTTTCACCCCCCCACACACACAGGTTAAAACCATCTCCACAGTCAGGATAAAAAACATTTCCATCACCCCAAAAGTTTCCTTGTAATTTTTTGTTCTTTCTGTGCTCCTTCCCAGGTAAACACAGATCTGTTTTCTTTCACTGTAGTTAGGTTTGCATTTTTAAAGAGCACTATACAAATTGGCCTGCAGTCGTGCCACTATGGCGTCCGATCCTGTCAGATCTCGGAGGCTAAGCAGGGTTGGGTCTGGTTAGTACTTGGATGGGAGACCGCCTGAGAACACGAGGTACTACTGTAGGCTTGGGAGAAGGACCTGGCAACCCACTCCCAAAAACCAGCGAGCCATTGAAAACCCTATGAATAGCAGAGAAGCACTGACTACAGCGTTTGGCCTGATGTATGTAGGGTCGCTCTGAGTTGGACACCGAGTCTACAACACCTAACAGCAACAATAATACAAATTGAATCATATAGTTTGTACTTTTCTGTCTGCCTTTTTTGACTTATCATAATGGTTTTGAATGTTTTCATTCTGAGTGTATCAAATAATTTGTTCCTTTTTATTACTGAATAGTAGGCCACTGTGTGGATATTCCAGTTTATTTTTCCTACTGAAGGGTATTTGGGTTGGTTCCAGTTTTGAACTATTATAAAGCTTCCTTGAATATTTGCATATAAATCTTTGTATGGACATATTTTTATCTCTCTTGGGTAAATAACATCATAGCAGAATTACCAGGACATATAGTAGGTACTTGTTTACCTTGTTAAAAAAGTACTAAATTGTTTTCCAAAGTGGTTATACCATTTTATGTTCTCTCCAGCAATGTATGGGAGTTCCAGTTGCTCTATGTCCTCATCAACATTTGGTGTGGTCAGTCTCTTTAATTTTAGATACCTTAATAGATATGTAGTGGAATCTTACTATTGTTTTAATTTCCATTTCTTTATGACTAATAGCATTAACATGCCTGCAGCTATAGCACTGTGGCATCTGATCCAGTCAGATCTCGGAAGCTAAGCAGGGTCTGGCCTGGTTGGTACTTGGAGGGGAGATTGCCTGGGAACACCAGATGCTGTAGGCTTGAGAGAAGGACTCTGCAACCCACTCCTAAAAATCTGTAAGCCATTGAAAACCCTATGAATAGTAGAGAAGCACTTACAGTAATGTTTTGCCTGTTGTACAAAGAGTTGCTATGAGTCGGACACCGACTTGATGACACCTAACAACAACTTGCGCTGCAGTCTCTGAGGTCCCGAGTTCAATTCTCAGCACTGCAAAAATGGGAGAAGTACCTGGCAATCTACTCCCAAGGCAATCCCGAAACAGCCACTGAAAACCCTGTGAGGGTCGCTATGAGTCATACCGACTCTACGGCACCTAACGACAACGAACAACAATAGCATTAACATCCCTTCATGTGCTTGGCCATTTGTATGTCTTCTGTGAAGTATATGTTAGAATCATTTGGTTTTGTATGAGTTTGTTTTCTTTATATATTCTTTGTGTGTGTGTGGGGGGGGGTACTGGGGGTTGAATCCAGGCCCTTGCACTTGAATGCTTTGGAAGTGTTGGACCACTGAGCTGCACCCTCAGTCCATTTTTTTTACTTTTTGAGACAGGGTCTTGCTAGGTTATGCAGACTGCCTCCGGTCTCAAACTGCCTCTGCCTCTCGAGTTGCTGGGATCACAGGTGTGCACCACTGCCCCTGCCTCTTTATATATTCTTATATGTCTTTTGTCTGATATTTGTGTTGTGAATACTTTCCCTAGTCTGTTGTTTGACTTTACATCTTTAAAGTAGAAGACTTTTTGGTAAAATTGAATCTGTCAACTTTTCTGTTCTTTTTTTTACATAATAAAGGCATAGAGACTTTATTTTTAAAATACACACTTTGCAAAAATTATATAGAAAAAGGAAGTTTAATATACTTTACCAAACTTTAAGTCACAGATTTTATTTATTTATTTTTGTGGTACTGAGGGTTGGACATAGGGCCTCACGCTTGCATGCTCTGCAAGTGCTGGACCACTGAGCTGCACCCCCAGCCCATTTTTTACTTTTTGAGACAGGGTCTCGCTAAATTGCTCCGACTGCCTCTGGTCTCGATCCTCCTGCCTCTACCTCCCAAGCTGCTGGGATTACAGGCATGGGTCACTGCGCCCAGCAGATTTTTTTTTTTTTTTTGAGACAGGATCTCACTATGAAAACAGGTCTTCCCTGAAACTCTGTGTAGTACATACTGGCCTCACACTCAGAGTTAATCCCCCTGCCCCAGTCTCCTTATATGAGATTATAGGTGGATGACACCACACCTGGGAAATCACAGAGTTTTATGTTACAGACTGGCTCTTTTTTTTTGTGCTTGGAAGTTGAGCCCAGGGTCTTGCACGTATTTTGCAAGTGCTCTACCACTGGGCTGCACCCTTGCCCATTTCTACAATTTTTTATCTTGAGATAGGATCTTGCTAAATTACAAAGCCTGTCTCTGGCCTCGAACTTGTGATTTTCTTGCCTCCACCTCCCAAGTCACTGGGATTATAGGTGTGAGTCACCAAGCCTGGCTGTTTTTTTCCCCTGATACTCGGGGGTTGAACCCAGGTCCTCCTGCATGCTAGACAAGCGCTCTACCACTGAGCTGCACCTAGCCACTTTAAAGTTTTTTTTTTTTTTTTAATTTTGGAACAGAGTCTTGCTGAGTTGCAGAGGCCTCTAGCCTTGAGCTCACAGTCCTCCTGCCTCAGCATTCTTGAGTTGCTGGGGTTAAAGGAGTGTGCCATGCATGCCCTGCTTAGGCATTTTTAAATTTAATTTTTTAAATTTTTTGATACAGGGTCTCGCTAAATTGCACAGCCTGCCTCTGGCTTCAAACTTGCAATCCTGCCTCCACCTTCCAAGTTGCTGGGATTATAGGTGTGGGCCACAGTGCCCAGTTTAAATTTTTTTTTGGGGGGAGGTGTGGGTAGAACAATATATGTCACAGTAAAATGTTTAATTCTGGCAGAACTGTAAGTTGAAAGAATTCAATTGAGCGGGTGGGGAGAGAAAGTTCTGAGTAGGGAGTAAACACTAAATACTGGTCTTAAAAAGTGTGTTAAAAGGAAAAAGCAGTCCAGGGTCCTCTGCCTTTTGTGCCATCTCAGATCACGGTGGGGGTCAGCAGCGTGTGGTATTGGGCGGTCTTTCAACATGGAGCCCAAGCCATAGAAAAATGAGATGAAACTAACGTTCTATCAATTCACTTTGGCAGTGTGGCTACCAGTAGTTTAATAGGAGGAAATTGAAAGGTTTCTTTGCATACAGAATTAAGTAGTGGGCCTTCCTGGTCTCCAGGTCCTTCATTGGTAATAGTTGTGCATTTTTTTCTCGATGTCTCCCCTCTCCCAGGCCACCTGAGATAATAGAATAGAAATGGAAGAGCATCCACATTTCTCTGTTGTTTACTGCTCATTTTCAGTAAGTCACGAAGTAACTCATTTTGGGGACCCAATACTGAACACAGTTCCCAAAACCTGTAGGCAGTTTGTTTACCTGTTAATGAAAGCCACAATCATGTTGCATTTTGAAACTAGTTTCCTTTTTCGTAGCCTCTTCCTCCCAAATCGTGTCAGTCCCTTTGCTTGCTCAGTGGCCTGGGCTTCCTTTTCTTCTTTATCCTTCCCAGGACCCTCCATTTTTCCTGGACATTTCAGTGGTACCAGCCCTTCATTTTGCACTGTGTTCTTTCTTCCATATAAAGACTCAATACATCTCACCTCCTCTCCCTCCTTGGACCCCTAAGGGTTGGCAGATCTTGAATTGTAACCACAGAGCCACCAGAAAGTTCTGTAAAAGCAGCAATGACATTCTCCAGCTGTTAGTTCTTTAGAATTCAGATTTACTGTTGTATATTTTTTAAGAGAGAGAAATAAAAATGACTAGTTTAGGCCAGATGTAGTGGTGCAGGGCTGTAATCCCAGTGACTCGGGAGACTGAGGCTGGAGGATTGCAGGTTCGAGGCCAGAGGCAGCCTGTGTAACTTAATAGACCCTTTCTCAAAATAAAAAATGAGCTAGGGGTGCAGCCCAGTGGTAGAGCATTTGCAAAGCATGTGTGAGGCCCTAGGTTCAACCCTTAAGTACTGTAAGTAAGTAAGTAAGTAAATAAATAAATAAATAAAAGAGAAGAATTGCTAGTTTAAAAAATTTATGTTTTTTTGGCCAATTCAGATCCTCCCTCCTACATGTTTTTCCCCCAGGAAAGATAAAGCTTAGGGGCAAAAAAACAAAAAGAAAAACAAAGACCAGATCCCAAGCTTAATAAGGCATATTGTAGGTGTAGCCAGATTAAAAGCCTAGACTGAAAGGAAGCCTTTTTTTTCCCCTTTATGGTTGATAAATCTTTATCTACCGCAGCATTGCAGAGATTTTCTTTTAGAAGTTTTTTAGTTTCAGTTTTTACAGTTAGGATTATGACTGATGGATGTTCAGTTAATTTTTTGAACGGTATGAGGTAAGGAGTTGATGTTCATAGTTTTCTACACAGATGGTCATTTCTTTTCCAGCAGCACTTATTGAAGAGGCATTCATTCCATTCCCCATTGACTTTCCTTTGTCTCCTTGGTCAGCTATCAATTGACCTTATATTTGGAGTCTATTTCCAGATTTTTTATTCTGTTTCATTGCTCTCTACATCTGCCCTTACCCCAACCTCACACTTTCTTGATTACTGTAGTTTATAGTTGAAATCATTATTGAAATCAGATAGAGTAAGTCCACTTTTGTTGTTGTTGTTGTTGTTGTTGTTGTTGTTCTTCTTCTTCTTCTTCTTCTTCTTCTTCTTCTTCTTTCTTCTTTCTTCCTCCTGGGGGTTGAACCCAGGGCCTCACGATTGCATGTTTTCCGAGTGCTGTACCACTGAGCTAACCCCCCTCCCCCCACCACGTCCCAGCCCATGTTTTACTTTTTTCTTTGAGACAGGGTCTCACTAAATTATGCCAGCTGCCTCTGGTCTCTAACTTCAATCCTCCTGTCTCCCCTCCCAAGATGCTGGGATTACAGGCATGGGCCACTGTGCCCGGCTTGTTCTTCTTTCTTAAAATTGTTTTATTCTGTGTTCTTAGCATTTTTGTATAAAATTTAAAACTTATTTTTATTTTTATTTTTTGCAGTATTAGGGACTAAACCAAGGCCCTTGTACATACTTTGCAAGTGCTCTTCCACTGACTTGTACCCCAGCCCACTTTTTATTTTTTAAATTGAGCTAGGCTCTCACTAATGTACGCAGGCTGCTTCTGGCCTTGAACCTGTGATTCTCCTGCCTCCACCTCCTGAGTTGCTGGAATTACAGGCATGCTATCACAACTGGCTATTGAAATTTAAAATTAGCTTGTCAATTTCTGTAAATTAGAATTGGTACAATCTTTTTTTTTTTTTTTTTTTTTTTCGGTACTTGGGGTTGAACCCAGGGCCTTGTGCCTGCATGCTTTTTGCAAGTGTTCGACCACTGAGCTGCGCCCCCAGCCTATTTTTTTGACTTTTTGAGACAGGGTCTTGCTAAATTACACAGACTGCCTTTGGTCTCGAACTTGCGATCCTCCTACCTCCGCCTCCTGAGCTTCTGGGATTACAGGCGTGCACCACCATGCCCAGCAGAATTGGTACAGTCTTGATTGAGAATACATTAAATCTACAGACCAATTTTGGGAAAACTGATATCTTAACAATTGAATTTTCCAGTCTGTGAACATGATATGGCTATTTAAGTCTTCTTTAATTTCTTTCAGCAGTGGTTTATAATTTTCCATGTGGCTATCTGGGACTGGGGTTTAGATCAGTTGGTAGAGTGCTGCTCTGTACTCTTTGAGGACCTGGGTTCGATCCCCAGCACTGCAAAAACCGGAGGACTTGGCAATCCATTCCTGAAGCAATCCTGAAACAATCAGGCTTTGAATACCCTAGGAGGGTCACTATGAGTCGGACCCAACTCGACAGCACCTAACATCAACAACAACATGTGGATATCTTTAATGTATTCTATTAGATACATTTCTATGTAGTTTATGCTTTCTGTTCCTATTAACTAAGTGGAATGTATAACAATTTTATTTATATTATTTGCTGCTTGTGTGTAAGAATATAGTTTTTGTAAGAATATAGGTTTTGTGACTTTCCAACATAATATTTGTTATAGTAGTTGTTTTGTAGATTTCTCAGAAATTTCTATATGGACCATCATATCATCTGCAAATAGGGATCATTTTACTCATTTTTTTTAAATCTCTGACCCAAATGTCTTTTTATTTATTTTTCTTGGCATAGTGTCAGTTCAGTGTTAAGTGGTGAAGCAGTAGTCTTTTCATTCATTTTTTTTTTTTTGACAGGAAACAGTTCAACCTTTTACCTTTAAGTGCGATTTTATATGTAGGCTTTTTTTTGTAGATATCTTTCATCAGCTGAGGATGTTGTTTACTGAAAATTTTTATTATGAATGGGTGTTGAATTTTGTCAGATGCTCATTTGCATCTGTTGAAGTGATCATGTGGTTTTTTTCTTCTTTAATTTGGCAAAAGGGCCAATTAAATGGATTAATTTTCAAACTCAAACCAGCCTTGAATTCCTGGGGTAAACTGTATTTGCTCATGATGTTTTATTCTTTTATTTATTGTTGGATTCAGTTGACTATAATTTTGTTGAGCATTTTTGCATCTATATCCATGAGAGCTATCGACCTACAGTTTTCTTTTCTTTCTCGCCCTTCTTTCTTTCTGTCTGTCCTTTTCTTTCTGTCCTCCTGTCTTTTCATCTTTGTCAAGTTTTGGTATTGGGTTAAGCTGGCTTTGTAATACCTGTAAAAATGAAGGGTCAGTGACCACTCACTGTTTTCAGATAAAGTTTGTGTAAATATGGTGTTACTTCCTTAAATGTTTGCTAGAGGAGTGAAACTATAGGTATGGAGTTTTCTTTCTTGGGAGAGTTTTTGATAATACCTTTTGATATTTTTTGATAATGAATTTAATTATTTAAACAGGTGTAGTCAATTGAGGTTTTTCTTTATTACGTTTACACTGATATTTTCTGCATCCTCTTCCTCTTCCTCTTCCCTCTGGTTTGTATTTGCTGGAAGGTGAGGTGTGAACTTTATGTGAGAGAGGATCTATTTCCATTTCAGTGTCTTGGGCCATTTCCAGCTCAAGGTAGGCATTTATTTATTTATTTATTCTTTTTGTGATATTTGGGGGTTGAATCTAGAGCCTTACACATACTTCACACGTTCTCTACCACTGGACTACACCCCCAGCCCATTTTTTTAATTTACTTTTTATCTTGAGATCAAGTCTAGATAAGTTATGCAGGCTGCCTCTGGCCTCGAACCTGCGATCCTCCTGCCTCTGCCTTCCAGGTCACGGGGATTGCAGGTGTACGCCTCCACACCTGGCTCAGAGTGGCCATTTAATAAGTGTTCATTCGGTTAATCGGCTTACTGTTGCAACATCTCTATCTCTTGGCATCTCTGGGACGCTCCTTTGTCTCCTCTGCTGATATGGAACTTTGTCACAGCCGTGCCAGGACACGGGGTTGGGGGGGGGGACAGACAGGACAGCTCCTGAGTGAGGCCAGTGGCTGCTCTTGGGTGCCTTTGTGCCAGGCCTTCCCACTGCAGTGTTCACATTCCTGGTGGTGTGTCCGTGACCCGGTAGGCAGGCCCTCTGAGTCAGGGCTTGCCCATGGGAAAAAATATTTCGAACCTTTTTCCTTTTGGGGCCTTTAAAATGTTAAATCCAGTAGTTGGAATGACTTCTTGTCATTTTTTTCAATATTCTTGACATACCAGAGGGATAAGGAAGCCATTGTAAGTTTGGTTAGAAGAGGACAAACCGCCTCTGTGTATTGAACTAACGTGGCAAAGGGGGTGATTATGGGTGAGGCAGGATTATTCCAGCTGACACTTGACCTGTCTGCCTGGGAACGTGGTTTGAACTGTTCTTACCTGGGTGCTCTACAGGTGACAGCCCCTAGGCCCAGTGCCTGCAATCAGTCCAGAAGTTAAACAAGGACTGGGTAGTTTGGACTGGGCCTCTCTCTCTGAGGACACCAGGCAGCCGCGTACTCCACGTGGGCCCCTAGTGTCTAGAGGGGTCTGGGCCCACTGGCCTCTTTGCATCTTTTTTTTTTTTTTTTTTTTTTTTTTTGGTGGTACTGAGGGTTGAACCCAGGGCCTTGCACCTACATGCTCTGCAAGTGCTGGACCACTGAGCTGCACCCCCAGCCCATTTTTTACTTTTTTTTTGAGACAGGGTCTCGCTAAGGTACGCAGACTGCTTCTGGTCTCGAACTTGCGATCCTCCTGCCTCTGTCTCCCAAGCCGCGCTGGGATTACAGGCGTGCGCCACCGCGCCCGGCTTGCCTCTTTGCATCTTAAGGGGGGCTGGGTCTTGCTGCACTTGGAGCGGCCATGAGGTTGGGCCTGGGAGTAAGGGGCTCCCTGGTCAGAACTAGGAACTTGGAAGAGCAGCTGTTCTTCTCAGGGTCCTGTCTTCTTTCTGGTCTAGAGTTGAAGGTCACAGCCTCTGTCACAGCACCAAGTTCACGTGCCAGCACACACAGCTCCCCCAGACCACAGAGTTAACAGGCAGGCACTCAGTCCCCCCGGGAGGAGCCCTGTGGACTGCAGTATGTGCCCTGGCCAAGACCGTTTGACACCTGTCTTCTGGCCCCAGCTCTGCCTGTACAGGCAGTGGCCTTGGAGAGTCGCTTGTCTTCTCTGGGCATCCATTTTGCTTTTGTGAAAGGAGGTTAGAACTCTGACGGACTGTCAGCAGCAAGCACTCACCATGATTCTGCGACCTCACTTTCAGACTGGCCCCGAGAGGGCTGTGTGACGACTATGAGACTTCTAAGAGGAACGACTATGAGACTTCTAAGAGGAACGTCGCAGCTGGATGGTCCTTGCCTTGCCTCCTCAGTCCTGTAGTTTGGCTTCACAGTGACAAAATCTGATAGGCTGTGATATGTCTTTTAGAGAAGTGCAGTTGTTAAGGTGTTGAAGACGTTTTCCTTAGGAATAGTTTTGGGGGTGAGGTAGTAACGATCGTTCTGTCTCACATGATGGATTGGCTGGGAGCCATGAGGCCATCTCGCTGCACAGTGGGTGGCCGACCATGTGTTTCTCTACCCTGACCTAGGGCTGGTTGTCACCCTGGCTTCCCTGCCTGAGGGAGTTGATAAGGGGCTGGAAAGACCCCCACTTTGGATGCTGTCCCTGCTGCAGTAGCTGTTTCCCAGGAGCAGAATTTGAGAATACCTCACCCAAGAGGCAGCTTGACCTCAGTGGGAGACGTAGTTGGCTTCCCAGGCACTTGAGCTCCCAGACGAAACACAGGAAAAGTGGAAAACACAGCAGTCCTCAGTCCCCAGACTACTCTGTTGTAATTTTGCATTTGAATAGGGGTAGGGCGTGCTGTGGCAGTTATGCTCAGGTATGTGTTATGTTGTTGTTGTTGTTAGGTGCCATTGAATCGATATCTGACTCATAGCGACCCTCATAGGGTTTTCAATGGCTGTTTCAGGATTGCCTTGGGAGTGGATTGCCAGGTCCTTCTCCCATTTTTGCGATGCTGGGAATTGAACTTGGGACCTCAGAGACTGCAGCGCAGCGCTCTATCAACTGAGCTAAATCCCAGCCCATGTGTTATGTAGTATTTTTAAATTTTGTAATTTTTAAAATCCCTTTCTACTTACTTAATAAGTACGTGAATATCTATGCGCAGTTTTGAGACGTGCCCCTTCATGGTGACAAGAATGGTTAAATTCTGTGTTTATTGAGCCTGTACTACCTCCATGAGAAGCTCTCAAGAATTCATCTGGGAGCAGGACAGAGACCCCTCCTTTGTAGAGCCAGAAGCAGAGAAAAAGGGACAAGATGCAAATTCCTTTATTTTACTTCTACAAGTCAAATCTCTTTATACTCCTCCTAAGATGTAAATAGCCAAGAACTTATATAAGGGGTCAGCAGCCAGCCTTTCCTGTAAAGGGCCAGGTGTTTTAGCCTTTGCAGGCTGAGGAGTCTGTGTGGCAACTGAGCTGTGCTGTTGTGGTGCAGGCGTAGGGAGTGGTCACAGAGAGTATGGAAACAGCAGGTGTGGCTGGGTTCCAGTCAGACTTTATTTGAGAAGCAGCGTATAGTTTGCCCATCCAAACCGATACCTTTAGATTTGATTCTCAGCATTATTATTTCAGACTTACGGTTACTCTGCTAAATCCATCTCCTTGATACTGCTGCTGATTTGAGTTTCCATGTTGGTGCAATGAATTAAATCTGGTCATTTATTGTGGATACTTTGGAGAATAAAGATGACTCCTTTTCTATGCCTTCTGTGATGATGAGGATGGCGTCTCAACCGAGATCAGGTTTAGGATGTTTAGCTGAAAGCCCCAGACCTAGTGGCTTACATGGGTAGAGGTTTCTTTTTCTCCCATAGAAAACACTGGAGGCCAGGAAAGTGGGGCAGAGACCCAGAGTCCTGCCAACTTTCTGCTCCTGTGTTCTAAAAATGAAGGTTCCTGTCTCACATCACCTTTGGAGGCAAGATGCCCACTGCAGAGCCAGGCAAGGGCCAGTAGATGACTGCTGCCCAAGTCACCCTTAAAGAGCTCTTCCGGAAGCCCTTGCTGATTGCTGTCAGCCCCTGACTCTCCTCTGCTGTCCATCCCTGGCAGTATGTTCTCTATGCTTGGCTAGAGGCCATTGGGATGGCCGGCTCTGTTGGTAGGACAGTATGAGGACAGTATGAAGAAATCGTCTCTGATGCTGGTTTTTATAGGAAGACAAAAAAGGCATAGATGAATTTAAAAAAAATCCTTTTACTGTAGATAGTTAGGGAAGTATAGAAAACCAGAAGGAAAAGTAAAGATCTCTCAGTTCCACCAAGATGTGAACTTTCTTTTCTTTTCTGTCTCTCTTTTCTTTTCTCTCTTTTTTGTGGCATTGCGGATTGAACCCAGGGCCTCATGCATGCTACGCAAGCACACTGCCACTGAGCCACGTCCTCAGCCTGCAAGATGTCAACTTACCCACGCTGTGTGTCCTATCTTTTAAGTCTTTTTTTTCCCTGCTTGTCCTGGGAGTTGAACCCAAGGCCTTGTGCATGCTAGGCAGGCACTCTACCATTGAGCTGCACCTTCAGCGTCGCGCCCCCCCCACCCCTTTTTTTTATTTTGAGACAGGCTCTTGCTAAATGGTATAGGCTACCTCTGGTGTTGAACTTGTGATTCTCCTGCCTCAGCCTCCTGAGTAGTGAGGATCACAGGCATGTGTCACAGTGCCTGGCTCTTTTTATTTATTTGTTGTTGTTAGGTGCTATCGAGTCGGTATCCGACTCATAGTGACCCTCATAGGGTTTTCAGTGGCTGATTGTTTCGGATTGCCTTGGGAGTGTATTGCCATGTCCTTCTCCAATTTTTGTGGTGGTGGGAATCGAACTCAGGACCTCAGAGACTACAGTGCAGCGCTCTACCAACTGAGCTAAATCCCAGCCCTTTTATTTATTTGTTGTTGTTGTTGTTAGGTGCCGCCGAGTTGGTATCCGACTCATAGTGACCCTCATAGGGTTTTCAATGGCTGACTGTTTCAGGATTGCCTTGGGAGTGGGTTGCCAGGTCCTTCTCCCATTTTTGCAGTGCTGGGAATCGAACTCGGGACCTCAGAGACTGCAGCGCAGCGCTCTACCAACTGAGCTAAATCCCAGCCCCTTTTATTTATTTAGTTTTTCTTTAAACATAATTGTGTAATATAAATATACTCCCGTTTTCCTCCAGTTTTTTATTGTGGCAAAATACATGGAACATAAATTTTGCCATCGTAGCCACTTTTGAAAGAATGCAGGATGAATGTGCCCTCTCATAGAATCTTTGTAAACCTCCTCAGGCCTCTGCTTTTTGTTTGCATCTCCTGGTGCCATTCCATGGTTTACTTAACCGCTGGAAGTGTTGAGCCTGAAAACAGCCTTGAGAGCAGTTCGTAACTGCTGTGTACTCTCTGAGGCCCTGGGTTCGATCCTCAGCACCACAAAAATGGGAGAAGGATGTGGCAATCCACTCCCGAAGCAACCCTGAGAAACATCAGCCATTGAAAACACTATGAGGGTCACTGTCAGTCGGACTCGACGTAGCGGTACCAGCAGCAGCAACAACAACAACAACAACAACAACAACAAGACTTTGTCTTGAGGATGGACAGTCAGCAGATGCATTTGTTCCTACCTCTCTCTGCTCTTGGAATAGTCAGATTGGCCTCCTGTGGGTAGAACAGTGGACGGTGGGCCTTGGGCTGCAGAGGTTGCCTAGGAGGCTGCTCTCTTCTCCCCTTTCCTCCCCTCTTCTTATCTTCTCTGTCTGTGAATTGTAACATTGCCGTTGATGTCCTTGGGTATATGCAGACTAATTGTCAAATAATGCCAGAGAAAGATGGTTCAATAGGAAAGCGTGGTGGCTGTCAGACTCAAGGTAACGCCTTTGCGCTCCACCCTCACCATCCCCTCCCTTCTAGCCCACTGCAGGGAACATTAGCCTAGAGCTCATTATCACCGGCTCGGGTGTTTGAGCGTTCCCTCTGTGCTGTGGCGTGTTCCTCCAGCAAGGTCACTGACCCAGTGATTAAAGGCTGAGGCCGCTTGCTTCAGGACATGGCCAGCCAAGGAGGCGCTGAGCGCTGGGCTTGAGACCTTTGCTTCTCCACCCTCATCCTCCAGTGTGGCCAGCTCTGCCTTGAAACTGTTTCTGTGTTTTGCCCCTCATTTCCATAGCTTGGCCACAGAAACTCTCGTCTGTTAAACTCCTTCATTTTTTTTTTTGAGCAGTGAAGTTCTGTGTTTCCTGTAGCATTTCCTTACATGTTTCAACACTGTACTTTTTTTTTTTTTTTTTTTTTTTTTTTTTTTTTTTTTTTGTGAAGAACTGGTTTTGTTTCTGTCAAGCTCACTTACCATTGTGTGGGGTTTGAGTGGCCGCCTCAGCCCACTCTCTCCTGTGAGACTTCTGTTTTATTGTGTCCTTTTACAGAGTGAGGGTCTTGTATTATAGCAAAAACACCTGGAATCCTAAGTTTTCCCCATTTTTATACAAATAGCATGCTTAGTGTAGATAATTAAGTACAGAGCCCTCAAACAGAACATCCTCAGAAGAAGTCTTATCACTGAGATCTAGAAATGAACAGTATTTTGTAGACCTGGGATTCTCAAACGTGGGTATGGGTAGGGGTGTGGGGTGTAAGATTGGCTTGAAGAGGACATATGGGGACACATTGGGCTGTCAGTTGGGGCTGGGGCATGTGGTGTTGGCCTGTGGTGGGGGAGTCCAGCATGCTGCCCAGCGCTTCGAATCCTGTCACCCTACCACAAAGAATTACGTGGCTCAAAGTGTAATAATGTCAAGCTTGAGAAACCTAGATATAAGCAAATAGTTTTTTAGGTCTTGTCCTATGACTATCAGTAAATTTACTTTAGTTTTACAGAAAGTATCAAATTTATATATGCTAGTTTGTGACCTGCTTTTTTATATTTATTACATCGTGAACATCTTTTTTTTTTCCCCCCCCAGTACTGGAGGGTTGAACCCAGGCCGTCAGTCATACTTGCTAGGCAAGTACTCTACCACTGAGCCACCCCGCCAGCCCCTTTTTAAATTTTATCTTGAGTCAGGGTCTCGCTGCGTTACGTGGGCTGCCTCTGGCCTTGAACTTGCGATCCTCCTACCTCCGCCTCCCAAGTTGCTGGGATGACAGGCGTGCGCCACCATGCCCGGCAGCACCCTGAACAGCCTTCTGTGCCCATCAGTGTGCATTGCCTTCGCCCTTTAAGTTAGCAGGTGGTGTTCCATTGTGTGAACACGTCCTGCCCTCCCTGTTCTTGCAGATCCAGGTTATTTGTCTCGTCTCCCTGTTGGGAGCTTGCTTGTGTTTTGCCTTCGGCCTGCTGGTTTACTGTCACCGGTTCCCTCTTGGGGACATTTCCTCCGGGGCACCTCTTGTGAATCGCAGGTGCCTTTCGTGGAAGCTTCCCTTCCTCCCAGAGGCTCACCCTGCCCACTCATCCCAGGCCGACTCTGCTATTTTCCCACAATTGAACACATTTCAGGGCTTAATAAAGCAGCATCAGAATAGCAAACAGATAAGTGACACCAAATAAGTATGTTTGTTACATTTCATTTTTAGGTCGAATTTTATTTTTTGCTTTATTTTTTGTTCCTTTAAAAAAATCTTTCTGATAGATGACACATGATTTCCTCCCCCCCCCCACAGTACTAGGGGTTGAACCCAGGGCCTTGGGCATGCTAAGCAAGAGCTCTACCACTGAGCTGCACCCTCAGCCCCATCTTTTTAAAATTTTATCTTTGCTAATTACTTTTTGAAGTACTTAGGGTTTGAGCCCAGGATTTCACACATACTTGGCAAGCGCTCCATCACTATGCTGCACCGCCCCCGCCCCTCGGCCGCCCCAGCCCACTTTTTACTTTTTGAGTCAGGGTCTCACTAAGTTACTAGGCTGCTTCTGGCCTTGAACTTTTGATCCTGAGTCACTGGGATTACAAGTGTCCACCACTGTTCCCAGCTTGGTTTTTTTTTTTTTTTTTGAGTGGGGTCTCACAAAGTTGTGCGGATTGCCCTTGGCCTTGAACTCGTGGTTTTCCTGCCTCCAGCTCCTGAGTTGCTGGGATTACAGGTGTGCACCACTGCATCTGGCTTATGACAGCTGGTGTTAACTTTCTGACGAGCTGACGTTGCTCTTTGCCTGGGCTGCCTGAGCTGCTGGGGGAGGGGGAAGGGCTAGGTGCCTGGTGCCCTGCTGTCTTGCTGTGGCTGTGCTGCGGGGGGCACCTGTCAGCCCCTAGGCTGCCCTGAGACTAGAGGAACACTGCGGCAGCTCTGGTGCCCGGGTTTCCCTTCTGGGCGGTGGGACTGGACAGAGGCCCGGGCCTGCTCTGGGGCTCTCAGCCACCTCCGGGGGCGTGTACGCGTGGCGGTGTCTGTGTGCACGTTTCGGGGTGCCACGCGAGGAAGTCCCGCTGTCTACGCACATCCTAGCTGTTGCGAATAGCCTGTCATCGGGGGCTTCCAGTCAGGGAAAGGTGTGCCAGGGGCCGGAGCCACATTGGAACAGCAGGATATGAGTAAGAGGAAGTGACAGAAATTGCCAACAGTGCCGGCCTTTTTCTCAGCCCCCTTCCTGAGCCAGGAGCTATATTTAGCAGAGCTCTTCCCAGCCTTGTCCTGTCCAGACACTGCCCCGCACCTTTCCGTGGTCGGGCTGGATGGCCCGCCGCTGCTATGTCACTCTGCGTCTCCATTCTAGTCTGCCTGGGCGACCCACAGGTGGTTGTCTACCGGTGCAAAAACTTCTGTTGTTTCTGCTGGGTCTTCTCGATTCTAATGTGCTTGGGGCAGCTGGCATGTGGGAGAGCCGTGGGTCAGAGCTGAAGACCTGGAAGGTTGTTGGGGTCAGGGATTAAAAGGTAAGGTTCAGAAATAAGGTAAGTGGGTGGAATTGTGTGGCCAGTTCTTGGGGTCTTGAACCCAGGGCCTCGCATGTGCTAGTCAGGTGCTGCACCACTGAGCTGTATCCACAGCACCTTATTTATATTTTATTTTTTGTGATAGTTCATGCATGCTTTGCAAGTCCTTTACCACTGAGCTGCACCTCAACCCATTTTATACTTTTTATTTTGAGATAGGGTCTCGCTAAGTTATGCAGGGTGCCTCTGGCCTTAAACTTGCGATCCTCCTGCCTTAGCATCTGAGTAATTGGTATCACAGGTGTATGCCATGGTACCCAGCTGGCTTGTGTTTTCTAAGAGTAGGAGGTTGGGGTTATTAAAGCTATCGGCTAGGCGGTAGAACTTCACCTGCGTGCTGGAAATGTCCTCTGGTCCTCATCTGCAGGTGGGACAGAGTTCTCTGTGGCGAATTCCTAGTGACCGACTTTTGTCACAGGGAAGGCTTTCCTGCAGTCCCAGAGCAGGCACAGCAGAGGCTGGATGTCACCCGCCATGCTTCGTCTTGCCCTAGGAGTGCATGGGTTTCCACCCTGTGGCATCTGTCCACGCCTTAGCCTGCACAGGCCTGCACTGAGATCCTCCGAGAGGACGTGTCGAGGGGTGATGTTAAGTTTGTGGTGCTGGCCATCCTTACAGTGGGTGCGTCGGGAGAAGGTGTTTGGTTGGTCTCCTCGGAAAGCTTCCCCTGGAGAGGTTCAGCTGGTTCCTGCCCCCTTTCTCCCTAAAGCACCTACGTGCTCAGCCGCTAATTAGGATTCAGGCGTATGTGGTAGAACAGAAGTTTGAGAGGCAAATCTAAGAGCGCTTGTCTGCTGTGAGATACAAGGCCTCAGGAGATCCCTTCCCGTTTTAGCAGCCAAATCTGTCCCCTGCCATGGCTGCAGGCCGACCTGTCACCTTTTGTATTTCTGAGTTGTAAATATAAGGCATGGATCTATTATGGATCTCTCTTTGGCATTTCAGCCTATTTTTGTGCTGAAAAATTTAAGGCACTTAAAAAGTCATGCAGTAATCCGCATGTGGTGATAGACGCCTTTAATCCCAGCCCTTGGGAGACTGAGGCAGGAGGATCATGAGTTTGAGGTCAGCTTGGGCTATGAAGTGAGTTCCAGGCCAGCCTGAGCTATAGCGAGATTTTAATCTCAGGAAAAAAAACCCAAAACAAACAACTCAATAGGTGTCACAGTCAGTGTCTGCTTCCAACCTGGAAAATGAATGTCATGGGTCTGGGTGCAGCCCTTGCTGTGACCTCTCCCATCCCAGTCTCCGCCTGCCTGCCCTCCCTGTGCCACCGTGGATCTGAGGTTGGTGTTTATCGTTCATCGTCAGTGTTCAGCTACACCTTTTCTACTCATGCCTGTGGGTATAAACGTTAATAAAGGGTTGGGGTTTAGCTCAGTTGGTAGAGTGCTTGCTCTGCGTACTGAGAACGTGGGTTTGATCCCCAGCACCACAAAATGGGAGAAGGACCTGGCAGCCCACTCCTGAAACAATCCCAAAACAATCAGCCGTCGAAAACAATATGCATAGCAGAAAAGCACTGACATAGTGCGGGGTATGGCGCAGTGTCGGGCAGTGTTTCATTCTACTGTGCATAGGGTTGCTGTGAGTCGGATTCTACTTGATGACAACTAGCAACAACAACAATATAAACAGTGTTGTTTAGCTGGTTTTAAAATTTTGAATAAATGGTATCATACTGGGCACGTCCTGCGGTCTTGTGTCTCTGAGATTTATTTTTGTGCATCTGTGTACCTTTAGTTAAATGGCTCAGGCTTGAAATGACTTGCTCTCTACTTTCTGGGCTTAAATGAGAATTTGTGGAACATGGGTCGGAGTTTCAGAACTGTTCACAAGTACAGCCTGAGGTGAGGACCACACAGCTAGTTTTTGTGGCTTGAAAGCACTCCAGGGCATAAGATGTCCCACTGATGATGGCTCAGGGTTCCCTAGATGTCACCGCTGTGAACCGTGCTGTCGTGGACATGCTTATCCTTGCCTTACCTTCCACGGGCGCGGGTGTCTAACTTGTGTCTCCAGGGATATACCATCGCCAGGCCTGCAAAGCTTCAGCTTGACCAGGCCACCATCAGATTGCTCTTTGTGTACAGTTGTGTGTTGCACAACAGTGGGACACATTCTGAGATGTGCATCATTAGGCATTTTGTTGTGCGTGAACACTGTGGAGGGGCTTACACAGGCCCTAATGGTACCGTCCGCTACATGCCTGGGCTGTGCGATTCGTGGTCGTTGCTCCTGGGCTGCAGACCTGTAGTTACGGCATGGTGTTGTCCTGAGTATTGTAGGCAGTTGAAACACAGTGGTAGGTGTTTGTGTATTTAACCAGAAAAGGCACAGTGCTAGAGTTTTTAAGCTTACGGGACCACGGTCGTACATGCAGTCGGTCACTGATGGAAGTGGTGGTATGTGGAGCGTGGCTGTATTTTAAGCAGTGGCCGGTGATGACATGAGCAGTCGTTCCTCCAGTGTTTTTAATGTTTTTAATGTACCAAAATGATGGTAAAGTACAGACCTCATCGATGAGCTAAGACGTTAGACGTGGATGAGACTTGACACCTTGACTTTGGCAGAGCCACAAGGGAGCTGACGATCCTCACGCCCCAGCCACCAGCCTGCTCCACCCATGCAGTCGTTTCGGTGTGGCAGGTGTCCCTCATGCGTGTTGACTCTGCCTCTTGCCCATCCTGACTGCCAGCAGTGCTCGTGGCCCTTAGGACATCCTTAGGACATGCCAGAGTCCAGTCTAGTCCAGCCCACCCGGTCTCTGATGGATTGCTGAGTTGCCTCCTGAAAGGCTTCCTGGCTTCCACCCTGCCCCACGGTCAGTGTTCAGAGAAGCAACCAGAACGGTGCCCCCTCCACTCCAGTCAGATGCCAGCCTTATGTAGAGAAACCCCCATGGCTCCCCATTTCCTACAGAGTAGAAGCTGCCGCTCCCACAGAGCCTGCGTAGCCCTCTGTGGGCCTCTCCCCTGCCTGCTTTGCTCAGCCCGGCCACCAGCCCTCAACTCTCCTTCCCAGCCTTTGCTATGGAGTGACCAGGACCCCAGCGCTCCCCTCACCCTTGCTTGTTTGGGTCTCCTTTCCCGTCACATTATCACCAGCTGTTACCTTCTGTTCTGTGAGATTCATTTTTTATTCTCGTATTCAAATACCTCATTTAAATGTAACCTTGTTGGGGGCAGGAGTCTTACCTACTGGTTCAAATAAAAAATATTGCCTGACTTTATTTCTGAGGAAGAAAGGAAATGGTGCCCAAAGAGGAGGGCTGAGTTTGGGATAGCAGGTGAAACTGAGGAGTGGTTTCTGACTCTGGAAGATGGGTGGTTGGTGGCAGAGCGACCACCCTCTAGGGGCAGTTGGTGGCAGGAGGCTCACGAGGCTCTCCAGGTGCGTAGGGGGGACCCCTGAGCGGCTTGGCCATGGGGCTTGTGGGTGTGGGCTGGGGGTGTGGCTCCTCTCAGGCTGCTCCCAGCATGCCCCGGTGTTGAAGTAGGTGGGTGCTAGGCTAGCCCCACCCCAGGGATTGCCTCAGTGTAGAGGGCCTGGGGTTTCTGGCCAGGGTCCTCAGGTTCCACAGCTCCACCTTCTCCTAAGTACTGTATAGAGAGGAGCTCGCTTTCCCAGCACAGGCCGGCCGAGGGCTCAGATGCCGCGCTCCGCACCCTGCTCTCCGCTCTCCACTGTGCTTCCGTGCCCAGCCCTGGTGCAGAGAGGGCCCTATCCGCGTCTTTGGGGATGGGTGCTGACCGGGTCCCCACTTGTCTCCTTGGCAAGTCGGATGTCTCCTGGGCTGGCTCTGCCTACTGGTACAGGACTTGGCAAGATACGGGGACGCCTGTAATTTGTTCAGAGAGAGGCCTCGTGTGCTCTGGTTCTTAACCAGCCGTGCCCCAGAGGTGCTCCTTGCTGTTCCCAGCTCAAACCTGAATGCTGCCAATTTTGATTCCTTTTTTTTTTTTTTTTTTTTTTTTGTGGCGATACTGGCAGTGGTGGGGTGGGGGCCCAGGGCCTAGAATACTTTTTACTCTGCCACTAAGCCACATCTCCAGCCCTCTTTTTACTTTTTATTTTGAGACAGGGTCTCACTGAGTTGCGCAGGCTGCCTTTGGCTTCGAACTTGCTATCCACCCACCGAGTGGCTGCGATTACAGGTGTGCGCCACTTCGCAGGCCTTGGTTACTTACTTTTAGTGGACCTTTTTCTTTTGAGCAATTCTGCACCCCTCAGGTTCCCCAGTGTGAGCTCCCGCGCAGCTGTGGTACAGTTTCACAGGGGGCTGCTGGTGTTGTCACCAACCATCCAGAGCATTGCTGTCTCCACGGGCCTCCCTTTTGGTGCCCTGTCTGGCTTGTGCGCTTCCCTCCTTCACCCTGGCAGCCGCTGTTGTGTCGATAACTTCGTCATTGCAAGAATGTTATATAAACGGAATCACGCAGAATGTAACCTTTGGGACCGGCTTTTTCCACTCAGCATAATTCCCTAGGGGCTGATCGAGGCGGTTGTGTGCATTAGTTGTTGCACGGTGTGGGCATGTCTCGGTGTGTGCAGTTTACCCACGGGAGGGCATCTGAGCTGTTTTCTGTTGTCAGTGATTATGAATAAGGTTGCTATAAATATCTTAGATGGATGTTCGGGTGAACATAACTCCTCATTCCTCTGGAATCAAAGCTGGAGAATGATTGCTCGATTGTATGGGAGTTGTATGTCTGTTTTTATTGATTTAATCTGTTTTGCAGGACTTTGGGGTTGAACCTGGTGCCTCACACATACTTTGCAAGCGTTCTACCACAGCGCATCCCAGCTCATTTTTAATTCCTTTGTTTTGAGTCAGGGTCTTGCTAAGTTACACAGGCTGCCCCTGGTCTCCAACTCGTGATCCTCCTGCTGCTGCCCCCTGAGTTGTTGGGATTACAAGGTGTCTGCTACTGCGCCTGGCCTCTATGTTTAAGTGTTGTACCATTTTACATCCTAGCCGACAACGTGGTCCAGTTCCTCAACATCTTCTCCAGCATTTGAGATGCTGCTGTTTTTTATTTTAGCCATCTTCACAGGTGTGTAGTGCTCTCTCTCATCCTGATCCCCACATGCATTTTCCCTGATGGCTGATGACGTTGAATGTCTGTCCGTGTTGTTATCTGCCACCAGTATTTCCTCTGGCACCGGGGGAAGAAGTTATTACTAGGTGGCAGGGATGACTCCAGGGTTCTCCTTAGCCTCCTCTGGATGCCATCTGGTCATTGAGTGGGTGGGCGGGTGCTGAAGTAGATTCATTGTTGGCTGCTTTACTGTTAGGGATTTCTGTCTTGTCAGGCTGCCCTTTCCTGGGTGTTTGGCTGGAAAGAACAGACTCTGGTGGAGCCTTACCCCCCTACACCCACAGTATTTTGGGATGTCCGTTTCTTCAGCCCCAAGCCTAGGGCATACAAGGCCCAGCACAATGTAGAGAGCTCGCCACTCTGTCATCCTGTGGGCCCAAGACTCCCAGCGGCTTGTGCTCTGTCACCACCCTTTGGCGTGTCTCACGGATGTTTCCTGGTGTCCAGAGTTAGAGAGATAGGGCAAGGTACACCTGGCCATTGGAGTTTGGATCCGTGAAGTCTGAAGAAGGGGCGGCTCTATGTCTAGGCTGAATGCCCCTCCCTACCACGCTGTGCCCCACTCAGCATGGCCTTTGGACCTCCTGGGCACAGGGCCTCACATTATTGCTGTGAGGGCTGTTTTGTGAAGTGGTTTTGGTGGGTGGTTCCGCCTGAGAGTGAATCAGTGAGCTGCCTCTGCCATTGCCCTCCAGATCCTATTTCCCCACCTTCTGCTTGGAACTCTTGGGAAGCGTGGTGAGAGTGGGAGGACCAGCTGGTCTGACGGCTCTGTGAGGTGTCCCTGCCGTCCTCGTCCTTCCTCAGTCCAGTCACCCTGCCAGAAGGGAGATGGGGTGTGCCCACTCTGCTAGTACTGACTGAACCCAGGAGAGCTCTAGGTGAGTGCCAGCTTGCCCCCTGCCTGCTGCCAGCTGCTCTGGCGTTATGTGCTTTGCAGCCTACCTCTCTTCTTTTCTTTTCTTTTTCTTTTTTTTTTTTTGCGGTACCAGGGTTGAACCAAGGGCCTCATGCATGCTAGGCAGGCGCCCTACCACTGTGCTGCACCCCTGGTCCCTTTTATATTTTTAATTTATTATTATTATTATTATTATTATTATTTGCAGTACTGGGGGTTGAACCCAGGGCCTCGCACCTGCATGCTCTGCAAGTGCTGGACCACTGAGCTGTGCCCCCAGCCCATTTTTTTGACTTTTTGAGACAGGGTCTTGCTAAGTTACACAGCCTCCCTCTGGTCTCGAACCAGAGATCCTCCTGCCTGTGCCTCCCAAGCCTCTGGGATTACAGGCATGCGCCACGGCGCCCGGCGCTCCTTTTTTATTTTTTTGCTGTTGAGATAGCTAGGTTGTGCAGGCAGAGGCGCCCTCACAATTGCAGTCCTCAGCCTTCTGAGTGCTGGGATTACAGGTGTGTACCGCATTGCCTGGCTAAAAGTCTCCCCTTCTGTCCAGATGAGAGGCAGCTGTGGGTAGAGCAGGAGCCCAGCCTGGAGCCAGCCTCCTCGGTTCCCTGACCCTCTGCCTTGTTTGCTGTGGGTCTTTGAACAGCCCTGGTCGGCCATATTCTGTTTCTTCTCCTGAGAGCTCCTTTACCAGGCCTGGAGAAGGCACACCAGACAGATACCTGTAAGTCAAACACCTTGCAGGTGGCCTGAGAAATTCCAGATGCCCATCTGTGTCAGCCACCCGTCACTGTCCATGTTCCATCAGTCACAGCGTATGGGAGCCGGAGCCCACCTCTTGCATTTAAGAAATCTCATCCGTCTGTCTCTGGCACGTCCTTTTCCCATGATTTCTCAAAGATCACTGCCTGTGGTTTAGTCGCCTCCTCAACCAGTTCTTCCCAGAACCTTGGCAGGTGTTTTTTCTGGCCTGGGTGTCATGTGGAGTAGCTGGGTATTTCTTCCTCTTTTTTTCCCTTTATCAGTAAATGATGATGGGGGTACAGAGTAATACAGCATTGGCTTTTTCCATCATGCATCCTTTATGTCGCTTCTGGCAACGCTTTCATCAGCCCACAAAGTTTATGGAGCCTTCTGGCTCGAATGCTTATTTGGGTTATCTTCCCCCATGTTTCCAATACACTCATGAAGTTGCGCTGTTTCCATTGAGATCTCCTCTCCCCATTCATCCCTCCACATTGTCCCTCCTGCCCATCCCATCTTCCCCAACCTTCTCTTCCCTCTGCTAGTTCCCTCCCTCCTCCTTTCTACTCTTTATATTCTTCACTAAGTTTAATTGTACATTTTGGGTATTTCCTCTTAGCTCTTGGAAGATCATGTACTTGTATGAAAGGATGGAAGCATAAGTTCTTGTTTAGTCACGTATAACTTTTAAAGCCCTGTTTTCGAGGCCTTAACATATATTATAAGCTTAAGACTTTCTTTCGTAGGTGTCTTAGGCAATACTTACACATGGTACAGAAGTCACAAGAAAAAGATATGAAGGGTTTCCCAGCCCCTCAGAGGTCCCTTTAGAGGGATGACCAGTAACACTTTTTCCTCTACCCATTCTGTTCCTGATGTTTGCATTTCATCCCTTAATAATATGTCTTAGGTGCTGTGCCATGCAGGTACCTAAAGTATAGCCTCTGTTTCCTCTGGTGTGGTATGGTATTCCATTATAGAAATGCATCATAATTACTGTAGCCATTCTCCTGCTAGCCTTGCATAGGTCAGTGTGTGCGTTCTAGTCTTTTCTTTGTAATAAGTACAATATGTGATTTCTCATGCAAATAAAGAATAGGATAAATTTATAGAAGCACAGTTGCTAAGACAAAGATGTGTGTTATAGTAATTAATTAATTAGATTTATTTTTGTAGTACTAGGGGCTGGGGTTTAGCTCAGTTGGTAGAATGCTGCTCTGAGCTCTCTGAGGTCCTGGGTTTGATCCCTAGCACTACAAAAATGGGAGAAGGACCAAGCAGCCCACTCCCAAAACAATCCTGAAAACAGCCATTGAAAACCCTGTGAATAGCAGAGAAGCACTGACATAGTGGTGACTATGGCACAGGGTTGGGGAGTGTTTCATTCTCTTGTACATAGGGTCACTATGAGTTGGACTCAACTCCATGGCACCTAACAACAACAACAACAACAACAAAACAGCAACTGCAACAATGAGCGGGTTGAGCCTAAGGTCTGACACATGCTAGGCAAGTACTCTACCACTGAACTGTGTACCCCCAGCCCAATTAAAAATTTTTTTCCCCCTTTTAGTTTTTATTTTTATTTTCAGTTGCACAGGCTGCCTCTGGCCTTGAACTCATGATCTTTCTCTCTGAGCCTCCTGAGTTCAGGCATGTTCCACTGTGCTTGACTAAAGATGTATTTTTCAAAGCTTGGTAGATTTTTACCATATCTTCTCCATAAAGATTGAATTAATGTATACTCCAATGTGTGAGAATCAGTAGACCATGCTATCAAGTTTTTGATCTCTTTGAATCTGTTGTTGTTGTTGTTGTTAAGTGCTGTCAAGTCGGTATCCGACTCATAGTGACCCTCATAGGGTTTTCAATGGCTGTTTCAGGATTGCCTTGGGAGTGGATTGCCAGGCCCTTCTCCCATTTTTGCCGTGCTGGGAATCTAACTCGGGACCTCAGAGACTGCAGCTCAGCGCTCTACCAACTGAGCTAAATCCCAGCCCTTGAATCTGTTAGGTTAAAAAAAAAAAAAAAGGACACCTAATTGTAATTTGCCTTTATTTCTCTAGTAATACTGATCATTTTTCATATGGCTAAGGTCCATTTATAACCCTGTGTTCCTGTGCTCTGTAGCCTTTTATGTTCACTCCTGGACCTCAAGCTTCTGCTCTCTCTCTCTCTCTCTCTCTCTCTCTCTCTCTCTCTCTTTGTGGTACTGGGGGTTGAACCCAGGGCCTTGCACTTACATGCTCTGTAAGTGCTGGACCACTGAGCTGTACCCCAGTCCTTTTTTTTTTTTGTACTTTTTGAGACAGGGTCTTGCTAAGTTACACAGGCTGCCTCTGGTCTCGAACTTGCAATCCCCCTGCCTCTGCCTCCCGAGCTGCTGGGATTACAGGCGTGCGTCACCACGCCTGGCTTTGCTTCTGCTCTCTCTTGTACACGTAGTTTTCTAGCCAGATTTTTATCTGAGAGTGTGGGCAGCTATGTACATTTTTCCTGTGTTTACATGGGTAGTTTTATGTTCTTGAGAATTCCAGTTTCCGTATCTTTTTTTACTGAAGTTTAGCATATGCAGGGAGAGGTGTACTTACAGGCATTCTGCTTGATGTGCGTTCAAGGTTAAGGAATGGAACATTAGTAGCCCCGAGAAGCCCTCTCGGTGCCCCCTCCCCTCACAAGTAACTGCTAGCCACAGCCCTGTCTTTTCCTTTTTTAAACTTCATATGCTGCCTAAGGAAATTATACAGTATGTGTTCTTCTGTGTCTGGCTTCTTTCAGTATTGTAAGCCTTACCACATCACTGCATGTACCAGTGGGTGGTTCGTTTTCCTTGCTTCGTGGTTTTCCATTACACACGCACCATGGTCTGTTTATCCAGTCTCCCGGCGCAGGCTGTGCGGGTTGTGTCTGAGGTGGGCCTGTTGGGAGCTCGGGTGCCGTGAACATCTTTGTGTATCGTGGCAGGCGAGGCACTCGCCCGAGTTCCTGATGGGGGAATGGGTGCCGTTGCTGTGTCCCAGGGCATATGGAAGGTCAGCTGTCTTCCAGAATAGCACCGAATCGCCCCCTCCTCCCAGGGGTACCGTTGGTTTCGGTTCAGTTGTTACCAGAGATGCGTCACGTGGCGGCTGTGGTCCCCCCTGCCTTGGTGAGGGATGTAGCTGAGCACCTGGCCGAGTGTTTTATCGGTCGTTGTTGGAGTCTTTGTCCATTTTTCTTTTAGCTGGTTTGCCTTTTTCTCACCAAGTTTCAAGGTTCTCTAACTCGCAGGAGAATCCCCGCAGGTGTCCAAGAGTTCAGCTCCCCGCGGCTGTTGTGGCCTGCCTCTGGGCTCTGTGGGAACGCACCCACTGCCTGTTTGTCCTGCCCTGCCTCTGCACTGTGCCCTCAGTTTCCCTCCCTGTCCTCTGTCTCTCTCTAACATGGCTCCAGGCAGTGCCATGTCCTCCTGTTCCCTCGTGTGACTTGCCTGGTCCCCTGGTGCCAAGTCTGCTCATTCCATCGTATGTTCTGGCCCATGGTACTGTTGATTTGGCCCATCAGGGTCGCTTCACTTTTCTACTTCCCTCTCCTTCTCCCTTCCCTTCCCTTCCTCCCCCCCCTTCCCTCCCTTCCTTCCTTCCTCTTTCTTTCTCTTTGTGTTTATTTATTTTTTTGACACAGGGTCTCTCTATGGAGTCCAGGCTGGCCTCAAACTCAAGCTCCTCCTCCCTCAGCCTTACGACTGCTGGAATTTCAGATGTGTATCACCGTACTCAGCTCAGCATTTATCCTTTAAGTTAATGTATTTATGTAAGGGCTGGAGGCTAGCTCAATTGGTAGAGCGCCACTCTGCAGTCTCTGAGGCCCTGGGTTTGATCCCCAACACCACAAAAATGGGAGAAGGACATGACAGTCCACTCCCAAAGCAATCCTGAAACAATCAGCCATTGAAAACCCTGTGAGCGGCCGGGCGCGGTGGCGCACGCCTGTAATCCCAGCGGCTCGGGAGGCGGAGGCGGGAGGATCGCAAGTTCGAGACCAGAGGCAGTCTGCGTAATTTAGCGAGACCCTGTCTCAAAAAGTAAAAAAAAATGGGCTGAGGTGCAGCTCAGTGGTCCAACACTTGCAGAGCATGCAGGTGCGAGGCCCTGGGTTCAACCCCCAGTACTGCAAAAAAGAAAAAAAAAAAAAGAAAACCCTGTGAGCGTCACTATGAGTC
>VMDO01020926.1:0-36400 GCA_007922755.1 Pedetes capensis
TGTCCTCATCCATCTTATTCACTAGATATGACACTGTGACTTCTGAATATTCTCTAAAGTTAAACTGAGTATCAATGGTGAATCAAAGCAGGCAGGAAAGTGCAACTAAAGACATTCATGAAAGAGGACTTCCAGCATTGCTTTAGAAGGTGACAAGAACAATGGAATAAGTGTGTTTGAAGTTTGGGGAGTATCCTGAGGGGGATTAATAGTAAGATTTCTTTTACTGTAATACATTTTAATTTATACATTGATCATATTTTAAAATCATACCTCATAAATACCTACCTAAAGTAACTAAAAGATAGTCTAAAAATAGAAAGGGATTTTTAAGACAGAAGGAAAATGATCTTATACAAAGATGTACAAAATGTATAAACAATAGAGTAACCAAGAAAAATGGTTTACTAAAATAAATTTTGATTAAGAAAAATGAAAAAATATAAAATTGAACATAACCTTTGAGAAAAATAGAAAATAATTGTTCAGATGGTAGCTATGAACCTAACTTAATGGTAACAGCATTAAATGTAAATGAATTAAATATTCCAATTAAAAGACTACTTTCATTAGGTTGGATCTTATGAGTGGATCAAATGCCACTCATAAGAGACACACTTAAAAATAAGGAGAGTGGTGGAAGACATAAAAGGATGTGCAGAAATATAACATCCAAACACTGGTATAGAGAAGAGAAAACTGGTATAGCAATAATTAATATCAGACAAAGGAAACTTAAAGATAAGAAACATTAGGAGAAATAAAGAGTCATATTTCAAAATGACAAAATGGTTAATTAATTAGGAATACATAATGTTTATTTGAATCTAATAAAATGCCTAAAAGTATACATAGTAAAAGAAAAAAAAAACAATAATGCTACAATCATAGTAGAGGTCTTTAAACATATTTCTCTCTGTAATCCAAAGAATAAGGAGGCAAGAAAAGAAATATCAGTGAAGATAAAAAAGACCTAACAATATGATTGCCTGCAGCCATACCACTGTGGTGTCAGATCCCGTCATATCTCAGAAGCTAAGCAGGGTTAGGCATGGCTAATACTTGGATGGGAGACTGCCTGGGAACACCAGGTGCTATAGGCTTGGGAGAAGGACCCAGCAACTCACTCTCCAAAACCAATCAGCCATTGAAAACCCTATAAATAGCAGAGAAGCACTGACAGTAGTGTTTCACCTGTTGTACATAGGGTCGCTATGAGTATTTTGCCTGTTTTACATAGGGTTGCTGTGAGTTGTATACCAACTGGATGGCACCTAACAACAACAACAATCATGTGATTAACAAACTTCTCAGAGTATTTTCTTTTTCACAGTGGAATATAACAAAAAGATAATGAGGTTCCCAAGTATTTGGAAACAAAACATTATACTTCAATCCAAAGAAAAAAATGAACTCAAAATGTAAATGAGAAAATATTTTAAATACATTATGAAATTTGAAAAACCAAAACTTACAGAATTCTAGTAGAGCTATATTTAGACTAACTGTAATAATGTCAATTTGTCTATAGAAGTCAGAAAAACAAAAGCAAGTTAATTGCATAGAGTGGAAGGCAGGAAGGCAGAAACATAATGGGAAAAAGTACTAACAAAGAAAACAAAGATACAGTAGAGAAAATCAACGCAGATAAAAGTTGGCCCATTGAAAAAATGGATAATCCTCTAGGAAGATTAATCAAGAGACTGATAAAGATAGACAGGTAGAGGGGCAGACAGAAGTGAGTTCACAAAGGATCCATTTTAGGAATGAAGAAGGGATATAACACTAAAAAGCTAATCAGAAGATATTGCAAATAACTTTAGAGAAACAAACTTGAAAATTTAAGTGAAATAGAAAAATTCCTAAAAGACTGATGAAATAAGAAATGTATAGAACTAAAGTCCTCAATCTATTAAAGAAATTTAATCTGCAATTGAAATTCTTCCAATAAAATATCTCCAGGTGCAGATAACTTTTCCGATGAATTCATCTAAACAGTTAAAAACAAATGTTATGAATTTTGCATAAACTCTTTGTAGGAATAGAAAAAGTGAATACTCCTCATCTCATTTTATGAAGTTATTATATTTGTAATACTAAAACATGATGACATTACAAGAAAGAAAATTATAGACCCATTTCTGGTATGAACTTTGCAAAAGCTCTTAATAATATATAGGCTGCTCCCCCTTAGTATGTATGGTTCTGTAAAATTGACCATGCAAACTGAAACAATGAAAACTGAGTTTAGTAATGAATGGGGAAAAGAGGGATTGTTCCAGGTCTTTACAAATTTTAGTTAACTCCCTTAGTGTCAATCAAAAATATTCAGGCAAATTTAAAAGAAAGTATAAGTAATAGTTAACTAGTATATTATGATTTAAAACATTAAAAACGTTGAATAAAGTGTTTTGTTTCCTCCTGTGGGACATCTTCATCCGGTTGATCACAATAACTTTCCTCATTTGTGTCAATAAGTGTGTCATCAAGGTCTCTGGCTGCATATCCAGTGTCTTGAGTGGTGGCAGAGTCAGCATTTCTATGGTGCTCTCTCACTCTCTCTCTCTTTCATTCTCTCTCTCTCTCTTTCTCACTCCATCTCTTTCTAATAAGTCTGTTTACATTGGATTAGATTTTCCCTTCCAGTGTTATTACTTCCTTTCTTTTCTGTACTTTCATATTTTTTTTCTAATTCCCTTTTTGCAGTATCTGATCTCATAAAATGTCCCTTGAGTCTGGGAGACAAACAGGCAACACAACCAACCATATGTTTCACCATCAGTGTGTGAACTGAATAACAGATGTGCTATGACTTATTACCAACAAACTTTGAAAGAACTAATGTTATTGGTCACAGATCATAAGGAGACCTGTTAGTTATGTAGTGATTTCCAGACTAAAGAGCCTGTACTTCATGAAATCACTCACAGCTAATATTCCTTGATAACTTAAATCTGAACTGTACTGTGAGGGGACTGATGTTTTATCTTAATCATAGCAATTAAAGTCCGTGCATATTTGAAAGTATGCAGAATGTGGTCTATTTAAATTATTGGTTCTATTTCTTGATCTGGGTGCTGGTATAAGAATGTTCATTTTTTGGACTTCATCAAACAACACATATAATTAGTACATTTTCCCATACTCATGATAAAAAGCATTTGATAAGATTCAGTAACATTAAACATCATACTTAATAGTAAACTTATAAATGCTTCCCTTCTGAGATTAGAATGAGACAAAGATGTCTTGCTATCATTTTATCAATTCAACATTGTAGTGGCGATGTTAGCTCAGGGGAACTGCCTAATTACGGAAAACTATTGTAAAATAGCTACTTAGCCAGGTGCCAGATATACACCTGTAATATCAGTGACTCAGGAGGCTGAGGTAGGAGGATTGTAGGTTTGAGGCCAGAGGTAGCCTGCATGACTTAGGGAGGTGTTATCACAAAATAAAAAATCAAAAAGAGGTTAGGATATAGCTCAGTGGTGGAGTACTTGCCTAGCATGGGTAAAGCTGTGGGTTCAATCTCAAGGA
Source organism: Pedetes capensis (assembly GCA_007922755.1). Classification (NCBI taxonomy): domain Eukaryota; kingdom Metazoa; phylum Chordata; class Mammalia; order Rodentia; family Pedetidae; genus Pedetes; species Pedetes capensis. The sequence goes on from VMDO01020926.1 coordinate 3,541, forward strand.
TTAAAAAAAAGGATGGATACACCATGTTCATGAATTATTGTTGTTGTTAGGTGCTGTTGAATTGGGTCTGACTCACAGTGACCCTATATAGAAGAGAATGAAACACTACCTGACACTATGCCATGCACATTATCTTTTTCTCATTTTGAGTCATGCCATATCAGGAAAAAGAGGTCCAGGGGCTTTACTCTATTATTGCCATTAAAGTCGATTCTACTTTGAGGAAATCACTCTTCCCCAGTAGTTTCTTGAATGCTTTCCAGCCTGAGAGGCTCACTTTCCAGCACTGTATTTGACAGCATTTCTCTGCTATCCATAGGGTTTTCAATGGCTAATTATTTCGGAAGTGGGCTGCCAGGTCCTTCTTCCTAGTCTTAGTCTAAAAGCTCAGCTGAAATCTGTTCACCATGGGTGGTGCTGCTGGTATCTGAAACATTGGTGGCATAGCTCTCTGCATCACGGCAACACGTAAGCCCCCACAGTAGGACAAGCTGAGAGAGACATGAGGGCATTAGGCTTCAGGGAAATGCAAAATTAAAAGCACAATTAAATACCCATGTAAGCCTAAAAGAATGGTTAAAATTAAAGAGCCTGACAACTAATATGCACAGGCAAGGAGCTGAAGTACTGCAATTTCCACAGTATGCTGGTAGGAATGTACTGGTACAGCAACTTTAAAAACATTTGACACTAGCTCCTTAAGCTTTACTGCAAATCCAATTACCCATATATTCTACTCATTGATGTTTACTCTACAGATATGCATACACATATGCACCAAATCACACACTAGAATATTCCTGGTGGTACCATTGGTAACAGTGCAAAACTGAAAGTAACAAACATTAAAATGGATAAATAAATTTGTTATCATCATAAAATTAAATAATATACAGCAAAGAGAATAAGCAAGTCATGATTTGGATGGATCTCATAAACACATTAGCCAAAGAAGTCAGATATGTGAGAGTACATAGAGTATGATTCCATGCCTAGAATGTTCAAAAAGGGAAAACAGTGTAAAATCAGTAACTGATAGCAAATAAAACCAGAGCAGTGGTTACCCTGACAGGAGACGGTACTTGGACTGTGTATGTTCAGCTTCGGGTCAGGTTCTCTTTCTGATCTGACTGGTGATTAACTAGGTGCACTATCTTACATACTGCCTGAAATTTTTCCTTAAAAAAGAAAAAACCTAACTGGTATATAAGAACTGACTTAGAAAGATAATCACAGCCTATCAATAAGTAGGGGGAACAAGGCTAATTATAGATCAAGAAATATAATTATTCTATACCGGTTCAAAAAACCAAAAACTTGCTGGGCACAGTGGTTCATGTGTGTAATCCCAGTGACTCTGGAGGCGGAGGCAGGAAGATCACAAGCTTGAGGCCAGAGGCACCTTGCCTAACTTAGAGAGACCTTGTCTCAAGATAAAAAAATAAAAACTGGGCTGGGGGTGCAGCCCAGGGGTAGAGCACTTGCACTTGTGAAGTATGTGTGAGGCCCTGTGTTCAACCCCCAAGTACTACAAAAACAAAAACAACCCCCGAAACCTGAATCATAACTACAATGAACCTATAAAGGACTTATTAATATTCATGTCTCAATTTTTGACTTATGAAACTTTTACATTAAAAAATGAGCATTAGTTATGTATCTGGAGACCAAAATTGTAAGTATTTAAAAGAACGAATCTGTTAGCTGAAATTTCCACAATTCCAAGGAGATTCCCCAGAGTGCTTCAACGCAGTGGCCCTAACAGCAACATCTGCTTGAGGTACCAATGAGTTTTAGCTGCTCTGGCTCTGAAGCTCTCTCTCTGGGGCAGAAAGTCATAGCACTTAAAAGACCAAGTCCTGTATCATTAGTGCAAATGCACTTTAATCAGCTTCACTCAACTTCGATTAAATGAGCAGCTTTTGCCTGATTCTCCGTGGAACACTAATTGAGCAAAGGTAAAAACTTGAGAGGCAACTGCCCAGATGCCCACCTCCATCCTGGGGAAGGGACACATGGTGTTGCTGATCGCCAACTCCATGCTCCTGCATTGCTTTACTTCACAAAAAGGCACTTTTCATGCCTTAGCTTAACACTAGATAAGCCTACCTGAAATCTATAGATTAGCAAGATAAACTCCACCTTAACTCCTATCAGTTTTTACTACCAAATATCCTTTAAAGGTAACCATGCTTTCCTCAACAAACTTACCTCATTAGTAATTTAAAATTTCTGTCACCCAGTTTCATTTTTAGGCGTTTTTATAGGAAAAGAAAGAATTCTTTCCTTTTCTGAGGCTCCCTAAGAATTATAAGACTCTCTAAGAATTATACTTGGGAGAAGGACCTGGCAACCCCCTCCCAAAAATCAATCTGCCATTGAAAACCCTATGAACAGCAGAGAAGCACTGACAATAGTGTTTCCCCTGTTGTATGTAGGGTCGCTATGAGTCGGATATCCACTCAACGGCACCTAACAACAACAACAATAAGAATTATACTTGAAAGTAAGAGTGGCTTTTATAAGATTTTTTTCATTATATATGCCATTCATATCCATTGTAAATAAAATGCTTTAGAAAATAAAGATGGCTACAAATAAATTTTGAAAACATGTTCAAGACATGAAAATCAGAAGCTTCATGTACATATGTACACAGATGTACAGTCTCTAAAAGTCCAGTGTACATAATTTTACCTCATAGGAGACATGGAGAATTCATTTTAGCTCATTTACCATAAAAAAGACCCCAAATGAATGAAGGTGTTCATTCAAATTTATGCCAAACCAAAAAACAGAAAATAAAAAGAAAAAAAAAAGATTTGGAAATTATGCTGAGATTTATAGGTTTAAGAAAAACAAAAGGGAAATATTAAGTAATCCTTTAATATTGCAGCTGTAATATATTTGTTGTTAAGTGTCTTCGAGTCAGGTATGACTCATAGGGGTTCTCATAGGGTTTTCCACAGCCAATTGTTTTGGGATTGTTTGGGGAGTGGGCTGCCACTTCCTTCTCCCATGTTTGCAGTGCTGGAGATCAAACCCAGGACCTCAGAAAGTGCAGAAGCACTACCAACTGAGCTAAAACCCAGTTTGCAATATGTAGTCTCACTATTTTGTTGCATCCAGTGTTAGTTCATCAGAATCTGCTTGTAATTACTTTTATAATGATAAACCCCAGCCATAGTAAGTCTCAAATTTCTCTGGTTGTATAATGATTCATGAATTTCTCTTTAGAAAAACTGTACATAGATACAAGGAAATAAGCATTTTGTAAGTGAGTCTTGGCTTTCTTCGTGAAGAATTGTTTAAAAGTTGTATTGAAAGGATTCAAGCTGACTACAGTGTAGTAATGGGAGTGTGAAAAATATAGTGACCAAAGGAAACTACCTCATTTCTTGAAGGTTTTGCAGAAGCACAATTCCACATTCTAAAATGGCTTTGTTGTACAGAAACCACCTGGTGTGAAGAACTCTGCATTTGTATGTCTAAAGGACCTGGAATAATTGTATATTTCTGTCAACAGACACATTCTTTATTGTTTACAGGTTTCTCATCAAATCTATAATTATACACAGTTTCTGTCATCAATAAAACAGCTTAAAGACAAAAAGAAGCCGAGCAACTGAGCTTAATTATAGTAACAGAGATTAGTCTGATATAGGAAGAACCATTTGGAGTGACAGGCTAGACTAGGAAACAGGTGCTAATCAGTAGAGCCTGTAAATTTCCATGCAACAGAATGGACCCTGACTGTACTTCCCCAAGGTGAGTGCATCAGGGGCCCACAGGTAACCCTGTGCTCTGCATAAGGCAGATGCTCCCCCACAGGTCCTCTGTCCTCTGACATCAGTGTTACATCTGCTACCACAAGACCTCTGCTGTGAGGAAATAAAATATTTTTAAATTAGCACAGTGAATGCAGGAATAAATATAAGCATATGGGTATAAACTTTTTACAAGTGGTGCAGAAAAGAACAAGTGCATACTGAAAAAATTGGAAGAGATTTCATCTTTCACATTATGCAAATGCATTTTGCTAGAGATATTTTCTATTTTGGTCAGGATGATCTTCATTACTACTTTTACTATGTGAAGTGCAAAATTGTGTATCTGTTTTAACAGGAACATATACATAATTACTCTGTGTAAAAATTTTCAAAAGTGTCAAAATATGAATTAAAACCCCAACACTTTTTTTTAAAGGCTTACTGGTTCCAAACCATGTTGCTTACAGAATGAAGTTTGGTAAAATGGATGAGAACATTTGTATGGAGGAGATTCTAAAATATCAGTTATTCATTTAAAGCAAGCTTCAGCTCTGATTATATTATATAGAAATTCTTCTATGAGGGAGAAGCATGTAGAAGCACAATGAAAACTCTGCAATGCCTAAGGAAAAGACTCTCACTCTTCCAGCTGAGATGAAATTGAGAGTTCTTCCAACCCCAGGCTAAGGTTCATCCCTACTTGAAATGAGAGGTTTAGCATTACTCATAGACTGGACAGCCCTTTTGTTCAATGATGGCCGAGCACAATTTTTCCCTTGTAAGACACAGAACAGGTCACTGCATTGGAGACGAACTGTGGTGCTACCCAGTTGTGCTAATTTGCTGCAGTTCTGCCCAGGTCATCAGAAAACTTATGAATTTTTCTTCCCTCTAGAAGATAAACAGATCTCTTAACATGCACTGGGACATACCAATTTATAGAACTACTGTGGCTGAAGACATAGGATACTAATTACACATGACCAATGTTTTCATCTGATCTGATCAAAATATTGGCACTAAAATAAGCCAACCAAGGGAAAACTTACTCTGTAACTTACTACTGAAAGACTCTGCCTCACACTCTGTCTATATTGGGCCTTGATGTAAGTAAATGAAACGTAAGTAAATGAAAACATGCAATTTTTTTTTTGCCTACATTCCAACAAATCCTTCAGCTTTGATGGTTGGGCTTTTTTCCAGGTAACCTTCTTGCACAACTCACTAAGAGGTACATTTCCCATTGGTCCAAATTATCAAATGCAGTGAGACACCCTGGGCACCCTTATATGGCCTCTGCAGAGGGCAGGCAGAGATTCAACCAGAGACCCTGACTCCGGCAGGTTCACACCTGTCCTGTCATTAGTGGGCATTATAGAAAGGACAGTTTGGTCTTTTCACTTCTAAAAATGAGAAAATTAAGATTTAGGGCACTGAAGTGATGGAACTTATTAATTGCAGTACTGGGACGAGGACACAAATCTCTTGACTTCTGGTGGTTCTTTCTACCATCCTCTACCAGAATGATAAAGTCAAACAGTCAAACAGATAAGACATTATGAAAAACAAAAAATATACTCTGTGGTTTTGCTAGTGTTTTTGTTTTTACCTCTGAAGAGATTATCCAAGTCAATATCTTCTTTTCCTTTGATTTTCAAACACTTTGCCTGCTGTACAAGTCTGGGCAAAGAACAGAAATAAAACCTAGATTCATTATCCTGTGAGGTAGGAATAAATCATGATAGCAGCACAAATTTAAATAGAAACCACAGGGTAAATGATAGTGAACTAGCAGGTGTTATGCTGCACAGAGTCTAGTTAGAATTTTTCTTCAGGGTTAAGATAAAAAATACTTTCATTCAGAAACTCTGGCTTTGAAACTTAAAACTTAGAACTATTTTTTTCCCTCATTCTGTGATAGGAAATGGATCTGAAACTCCTAGGAGAATAATCTCTTCAGATTCTGAGGAGGAACTACTGGGGCTAGTGGGTGACAGGGTGGTAGATGGGTAAAATGATATGGCAATTGCTAATTTTGGCACTGATTATTTTAATCAGAAGATTATAGACATTGTGGTCAAACAACTGTATAAAGTAAATTAGTTACACTGCTGAATGTCAGAGAATTAATTAACTTTTAAAATGTTGCAGTATACAGTAAGGGCTAATTTTGTAAGTCTTTCATCACGATACTTTATTAAAATTTGAGACTCATACCATGTAGTAAAGATGGAATTTATGGAAATAAAACTTTTCCAGGGTCACTAATTACTTACTAATTAATTTTAGGTAGACAGAGCATGAGATAATTCATTATCTGTATATATTTATGATTTTTCTAAAAATACAGTAATTTGCACATGTATTTCTTTATTGCATTTAGTAATTATCTTATGTTATCCTCACTGATGGGCCTTTTAGTTATTTCAACTTCTGTTTTAGATGAAGAAACTGAGTTATCGAAACCCTGTGGGGGAAACCTAAATTGATATACATAAATTGAGGTAATTTTATCTATATATGTTGTGTACACATGTATCCCATGGTAGAAACACATTGTATTTTTCAGTTAGTTATCTCTTAACCATTAAGGCTTTTATCAAAAAGGCAAGAAATGGAGAGAGTTTCTATTAAAATCCCATCCTTGGATGTGTTTGGTCCTGTGTAGGCTGCTGTGCAGTGGAAGGACAGTATGCCTGGTGTGAGAAGACATGGTTCATGCCCAGGATCGAGCTCCTCAGTTTGTAGTCCTGAGTGGATGTTTAAACCCTCCTAGGCTAACTTCCAATATGTGCAACAGACAGAACCACTCTTCTCTGGGTTATTCTGAAGTGAAACGCTTCAGTGCTAGAAAAAGGTGGAAAAAAGTGCTAGAAAAAGGTGGAAAAACACATATGCATCATGGATGTGTGTAACAATGAGTGGAATATTTTCATTAATTCAATACATAAAATTTGCCTTATATTCTCTATGCACCTACATACACCATCAGGATTTATTTACATTCATTTAGGAAAGAACGTAAAGTGTATAGAGGGGGCTTAAACTTAAGCAGTGATTATCTGGAGAGCTGGTCAACCCAAGAGGCTAGAAGGCACAGTCTGCATTACACAGGACAGAATAGCTATTTTGCAAAGAAGATGGAAAAAAAGAACTATTTTAGCTCTGCTTACATGTCTTTGTCAAGTCTCTGGGTATTTTCTCCACAATTTTACAAAGTTGATGATACTTTCAATTGATTTTCAAATCATCTTAAAGCATTCCTCTGCAGTCTATGCTAATGAGATCTTAGTTCTATCTTACAAAATTAAAAAATAGGAGCTAGTCTCCCTTACATAATGTTGAATTTCAAAATGCAATTTTAAAATAAAATAAACTTACTGAGTGGCTTTTAAAAAATGTTAGGCATTACAATTAATCATAGGTATATTTCAGTACACTCTCAGTTTCAAATTCTCAGGTCAGTAGGGAAATACCCAAGGCAATCCCTGTGAGCAGTTCAGATCCTAAGAACTCTAAGGAGGTAGGCACCATCTAAGGACTCCAGCCTCTTCACTTCATTTGCCCTTATTAATTCTCATAAAAATTCTATAAGGTAGAGAAAGTGCTCTTGTTTTATACATATAGAAACTAGAGCCCAGAAATATTAAACAACTTGCTCTAATTTAAGCGCACAGGGAGTTGACGAAGGAGCCAGAATGCAAAGGCAAGTGTTTGGTTTCCAAATCCAGGTTTAGGTCTGCTGTCTGCCTCTCCTCCCACTAAGACAGGGTTTAGTGCTCATTCACAGCTAGCCTGGGGAAGGAGCAGCCACAGGCAAAGCAAAAGAAAGGCACTGTCAGTAATGCTCCTGAGGCTAGGGGAAGACTTGGCTTGTAGGGGAGTGGGAGAAGAGTGTTTGATGGACTTTGAAAGGTATGGAGAATTAGGAAGAATAGGGGAGAAAAGGAAGAACTGCAGAGAATGAGCATAAGTATAATGAGAGGGGAGAAGTGTTTGGGTGACCTGAATAAGCCAATCAACTTACTTGCATGGAACACCTCCACTGTGCATGGAAGGTGAGGGGGAGCAGAACTGCAGAGGGCCTTGACTGTTGTGCTCCCGTGTTTGAACTTGACCTTATGGGCAAGGGAAAGGCCATTAAAGTGTTTGCACCTTAGAAGAATCTGCTGTGAACAGCTAGTAGAAATGCTTGGAAATGACAAGGCTAGGAAAAAGCCAAAGATGAATATTTTTGTGCGTTAGCTAAAAAGTTCTAAATCTCCATCTAAATCTCCAGGTATTCCTATTTCACCAATAAGCCTTCCTGAAGCCTGGTAAATACCTGTTATATAATCATACCTCGATACCCTAAATAGTATTTAGAATTTTTTATTAAAGCGATTGTTCTTGCTGCAGCAAGTGTCACATATCCATCTTTCAGTCTGTCTGTCCATCTATACTGGATTCATTCCCTAAAAAAGTATGCAGGACTGAGAGGAGAAATCTGCCACCACTACCCAAATAGTTTCTGCTACCCATTGTTTTTCAACCTACTATATATTTGCCACTTCGAGTCAAGTCAATATTCTTTGTCACTATTTCTGTGCTCATTAAGTGCCAGCTCCTTAAACTAGATGGCTACCATGGAGGAGGTAACAATAATTTTATTTTTGTGTTGAAAAATACAGGTTAAGGAGCTTGACCACTATCAGAGTAAGTAGAACTAGAATCTGAGTTTAACCTATTCTAAATGTATCTAGCCACCTCCTGGAATATACATTGGTAAACAATACCCCACAAGTCAAATCCTGCCCATCCCACTGTGGTAAATAAAGCTTTACCAGAACACAGCCATGCTCATTGGTTTATTTCCTGTCTTTAGCTGCTTTTGTGACAATGGCTGAGTAGTTGTGGCAAAGACCTTACGGATGATCAAACTCAAAATATTTAATGCCTGGTTCTTTACAGAAAAAGTTTGCTGACCCTGTTCTAGAAGTAAAGGAGGAGGTTCATAAAGTCAAAATGCACACATCACATATGACTGTTTCAAATCTCTATCTTTCCCCCAAATTGCCCTAGTAATGTCTTCACTTACAAGAGAGCTTGAAGGACAAGTGCTGGGCTCTGACATCCTTTTATTCTTAGGTAAATTCTCCAAATCTAATCAACCTGGGCTGAGATTTCCCTGACCATAGGCTGTACTCAGCAGAGACTCCTCCTGTCTCAGAGGATACAGATCCACGCACTGCCAGCGCTGTCAATGTTCTCAGGAGGCAGCGGCCGGAAGGGGAGAAGGTGACAGGGAATCACAAAGCAAGAGGGGACTTTCTCCCAGAGTGGGAAGGACCAGACAACCTTTCAGGAGGTGGGTTTGAACTAGGACTCAAAACAAGGGTCACCACAGGAAACACAGTAGGGCCTGGAGGCAGGCAGCAGGATCAGGGAAATGAGACAAGGTCAAGAGTGAAACTGGGCATGAACAATGAAGTCTGCAACAGCCTTTTGTGTTTCTGTATGTGTCTGTATGTTTGGATATGTGGGTTTATTTATGTGCAAGACAGCAAAATGGGCCAAGCACCTGTAAGAGCTCATCAAGTTAAAGGATTATACAATGTGTTTGGTTTGCAAATAAAAGGTAGTTAATCTTTTAGAAAAATGGCACTGGAAAGCATCCATAAATAAAAGTCTCTCACTGTGGCATTACTTATAAGAGGAAAAACACTGGAAACTACCTGTCAATTGGGGAAGGGTTCTCAAGTAAAGGTATGCCCAACCGCATGGACTACAATACAGGTGTTAAAAAAGAATGCATTAGATCTACTGTGTTGACATGGAAACATTATCCATGATGTATTATTAACTGTAAGAAAGCATGATGCAGATGGACAAAAAATTAATATAAAAAACTTAAAAATAGGCAACATACCCCCTACATACTTATGTGTAGACATGAATATTGATGAGGTGTAGAGTGTGTGACAAGCTGTTAACACTAGTAACCTCAGCGTGCATCATCTGAGTTGAAGAGTGAGAAATGAGAAATTAGTAATTTTTTGGGGGGGTACTGGGGGTTGAACTCAGGGCATTGCACTTACACGCTTTGCAAGGGCTGGACCACTGAGCTGCACCCCCAGCCCATTTTTTAACTTTTTGAGACAGGGTCTCCCTAAGTTATGCAGACTGCCTCTGGTCTCGAACTTGAGATCCTCCTGCCTCCGCCTCCAGAGCCCCTGGGATTACAGGCATGCGCCACCATGCCCGGTGAAATTAGTAACTTTTAAAAACCTCTATATTACTTAAATTATTACCACTGGCATTCTCTTAAAATTTTACAAGCCTCTAAGTTACACTGTTTGATAGAATAAGGTCTAGATATCATTAATGTTTTAATTTTTTATTTTTACTCATCTGTATTTTCTAATTTTCCTCTAATAAACAAGTATTGCATTAGTAATGAGAGATCATGTTAAATGTCCCAACTTTGCTACTTAAATGAATGGGAAATAATTATTTTAAAGCCAGATTAAGTATGTAGATGAGAAAAATGCCTGCTGGTGCTCAGGCAGCAAAGTTTTGTTTGTCTGAGGTGTAGGAACACTACTATTTCCCTTATGCAAGAACCATGCAGATTTTAGGACACAATGTTCTACAGAATTTAATTACAAAGAACCAAAGCCAAGGCAGGATTCCAGAAATCCAGAGATTCACAATAAATTTTACACTGCTTTATGGGAATCAGCTCAGAAAAAAATATTTTTCAAGACCCTGCTAAGGCATACAGTTGCTTCATAACCTTCCAGCAGAACTGCAGGTACATTTACAAAACACAAGGCCATGAAGGTGCTAGAGGATTGAGGCTGTAGGACCCAGTGAGAGCATCTGTCACCATCAAAATTTTCTTCTGCATTCCAGAGCTGATCTGGACACTACACATTTCACTTCAGTTGGTGAAATATGCAACAAAACCTTCTGTTTTCTTCCTTAAGGGGATGGGCCTGCTTACAGTCTGGAGGGCTTGGTGACAGGTAACTGTGTAAAACAGAGCATTCTCTTACACCCATGTGACTTTTTCATGGCACTTACCACAACCTGTGATTTTTCTCCTCATTTCTGGTTTACTTCCTTTTTCCATCTTCTCCTCTTTTGCTCACCTCCCTACTGCTAGCACCTCACACACCTCTTGGGAACAGTGGAAGCTCCAACGTATTTGCTGATTGAACAGCATGCCATTGCCAAGTGCATGGGAACTGTGGCCATCCAACCTAGGGCTCCAACCCTTCTCCTTCCACGTATTAGCTCGGAAGACTTTGTGAGTACTAAGAAAAGATAAGAATCGGGGTTTCTGTTTTGTTCACTGCTGTGAATATTGCTTTTGTTTTTTTCTTGTTCCTTTTTTCTTTCTTTTTTGTAGTACTCAGGGGTTGAACCTAGAGCCTCAGGCATGTTAGGCAAGCACTTTACCAATAAGCTTCACTCCCACTCCCTTTTTTATTTTTTATTTTGAGACAGCGTCTCACTAAGTTCCACAGGCTGCCTCTCGCTTTGAACATGCAATCCTCCTGCCTCAGCCTCCCAAGTCCTTGGGATCAAAGACATGCACCACCATGCCTGGTGGAATGGTACCTTTCTAAGTATTTAGTGAATAAATGTTGAATGGATGAATGGATCTCTCTAATTCCAGGAACTGGCTATGGTCATGATCCAGAATTCAGCAAGGTGTTATCAACCTACCCACATGAAAAAATCCAATTCTGCTCCAACAGAGTCTTAATGCTGGGGTAGGTAGTAGTATGGAATAGCAAACAGAGGTATGATCTGGGAGCTAGACAGCTCAAAGTTTCCACTAACAACAGTGTTTAAGGAGGGGACTCAAGTCCTTGCCTTTAATCTCCTTTCTTCTATACTGAAGAAGCTGGGCTATACTCTATACAATAGGAACACTCCCAGGTTGTCACACCTGGAGACAGTCTCCTTGGAGTTCAAGTGGAGGTGAGGAGCGAAAGGGGCTTCTCTGAATGGCCTTAGGGTTTCCTAGCCAGTTACAAGCCCCTAAAGGACCAGATGTCCCTTGTTCCATGCCCTCTTCTGAATTTGGCTTGACTTTCTAGCAGTTCCCAGTCAATATACTGCTGCAGTCTTTTTTGAATGATGTTTAGTAAAATTTTACTTGTGTGTGATATTAATGATGCTGTTCAATTATTTACACATTTGGTTGGATTTCTTTTCTTGGGAACAGGCACAAATATGGATCTCTTCCAGTCAGTTGGCCAGGTAGTTGTTTTCCAAATCTCTTGAGATAGGCAAGTGAGCACCTCCAGGGCTAGATCTGTTTGTTAAGACATCTCAATTGGTATTCCATCAATTCCTGGAGACTTGTGTTTTGTCAGTGCCTTCAAGGAAGCTTTCACTTCTTCCTTCAGTACCATTGGTTCCTGATCACACACAACTTTTTGAGGTGGTTGATCATCCATCAATTCTTTTTGGTATAATGATGGTGTATTCCTTCCATCTTCTTTCTATAATTCCTGCATTGTTTAATTTTTTCTCTATAGAATCCTTCACTATTGCCATTTGAGGATTGAATTTTTTTTTCAATTCTTTAAGCTTGAGAAAAACAGAGCATGTTCTTCGCTTTTGGTGTTCTATCTCCAGCTCTTTGCACATGTTATTATAATATTTGGTTTTGTCTTCTCAAGCTGCCCTTTGAAATCTTATGTTTAGTTCTTTCATTTTGTCATATTTTCCTTTTACTTTAGCTGCTCAACATTCAAGGTCAAATTTCAGAGTCTCTTTTGGCATATAATTTGGTCTTTTCTTTTTTTCCTATCTTTTTAATAAGCTTTTCCTTTCCTCATGAATGATGTTTTTGATGTCATGCCACAACTCATCTGGTCTTTGATCATTAGTGTCTAATATCAAATCTGTTCTTGAGGTGGTTTCTGAACTCACATGGGATATACTCAAGGTCATAACTTGGCTCTTGTTCACTTGTTCTACTTTTCTTCAGTTTCAGTTTGAACCTGAATATGAGCAGTTGATGGTCTGATCCACAATCAGATGTTCTGACAGTTGATATTGAGGTTTTTCACTGTCTCTTTCCACAAATGTAGTTAGTTTGGTTCCTGTATGTTCCATCTGGTGAATTTCATGTGCATAGTCACTGTTTATGTAGGTGAAAAAATGTATTTGGAATGAAAATGTCATTGGTCTGACAAAATTCTATCATGAGATTCCCCAGCATTGTTTCTCCCACCAAGGGCATAGATTCCAACTACTAAGCCTTACTCTTCATTTCTATCTTTTGCATTCCAATCACTAGTAATTATCAGTGCATCCTGATTGCATGTTTGATCAATTTCAGATTGCACAAGCTGGTAAAAATCTTCCCTTCCTTCCTTTGTAGGTTTAGTGAGGGGTGTGTAAATTTGAATAGTAGTCATATTAAAGGGCCTTTCTTGTAGGCTTATGGATATTTTTCTGTCACTGACAGCATTGTACTTCAGGAAAGATCTTAAGATATCTTTTTAAAATAATGAATGCAACCTCATTTATTTTTAAATTGTCACTCCCAGCATAGTAGACCACATGATTATCTGATTCAAAATGGCCCATGCTAGTCCATTTTTGCTCAGATGCCTACAATGCTCCATTTCCCTTTAATAATTTCTAATTTTCCTAGATTCATACTATGTACATTCTACTTTTCAGTTATTAATGGCTGTTTTCAGTTGTTCCTTCTCATTTTGAGTTGGGCCACATCCACTAATGGAGGTCCTTTGAGCTTTACTCCATTCCTGTCATTAAGGTTGACTCTATTTTGAGGAGGTAAATACTCCCCAATTGTCTTTCGAGTGCCTTCCAAACTGTGAGGCTCATTTTCTTGTGGTATATCTGACAGTGTTTCACTGCTATTCATAGGGTTCTCAATGGCTAATTGTTTCAAGAGTGGCTGCCATGTCCATCTCCTTAATCTGTTTTAGTTTGGAAGCTCTGCTGAAACCTATCCACCATGGGTGACCCTGCTGGTATCTGAAATACTGGTGGCATAGCTTTCAGCATCACAGCAACAGGCAAGCCCTCACAGTACAGCAAATTTGAAACCAGGGACATCATTGTTGACATCAGATGGATATTGACCAAAAGTAGAGAATGGCAAAAAGATGTCTATGTTTTATTGACTATGCAAAGGAACGTGACTGTGTGGATCACAACAAATTATAGATAACATTGCAAAGAATGGGAATACCAAAGCACTTAATTATACTCATGAGGAACCAGGAGGCAGTCATTTGAACAGAATAAGTAAATATTGCCTGGTATAAAGTCTGGAAAGGTGTATGTCAGAGCTGTATCCTTTCACCATACCTCTTCAATCTCTGGGCTAAGCAAATAATCTGAGAAGGTGGGCCTTATGTAGAAGAATGTGGCATCAAGATTGGAGGAAGAGTCATATTAACAACCTGCATTATGTAGATGACACAACTTTGCTTGCTGAAATTGAAGAGATTTGAAACATTTACTGATGAAGATCAAAGAACACAGCCTTCAGTATGGATTGCACCTCAACATCAAGAAGACAAATATTCTTATGACTCAGTCAGTAAGCAGCTTTATCATAAATGCATATAGATTGAGGTTGTCCAAAATTTTGCTTTACTTGGTTCTATAATCAATATTCATGGAAGCAGCAGTCAAGAAATCAAAAGATACATTGCATTGGGAAAAGCTGTTGCAAATGACCTCTTTAAAGTGTTGAAAAGTAAAGATGTCCCACTGAACATGAAGGTGCACCTGACTTGTGCCATGGTGTTTTCAGTAGCATCATATGCTTGTGAAAGCTGGATGTTGAATAAGGGAAACAAGAAAAGAACTGATGCTTCTGAGTTATGGTGCTGGAGATGAATATTGGATATACCATGGACTGCCAAAAGAACCAACAACAGACCCATCCTAGAAGTGCAGCCAGAGTGCTCCTTTGAAGTAAGGATGGCTAGATTGCGTCTGATTATTTTGGACATATAGTAAGGAAGGACCAATCCCTGGAATGACATCATGTTTGGGAGAGGGAAAGGTCAGTGAAACAAAGGAAGACCCTCATCTAGATGGATTGACTCAGTGACTGTAACAATGGGTTTTAATATAAAAAAGATCTTGTGCATGGCACAGTGTTGAGAAACATTTCATTCTGTTGAACATAGGGTCACTATGAGTTGGACTCAATTAGATGGCACCTAATAACAACCAGAAAGAGGACCAGAAACATCCTGAGTGTTATGCTGTTTTGATCACTGTTTTCTTGTTTAATCTATATCACCTTGTTTAAGGTGATATAGATGCCAAGTACTACCTCAGACTAAATAAAGACTTAAGTTCCTATGTTTTGTGCACAGATGAGTGGTCCAATTGTAAGATTTTAAAATCAACAATCTTCATAAAATGCAAAAAAGATATGGGATGTTTATTTCAATAGTCTCTATTTTGTGCCATGCCAAATCACACCAGTATCTATATCCATCTACATCTATATGCCTCAATTCAAAATCTAATATAAATTCTCAAATTTATGCCCATTTTATAGGCTTAGTAGTTGGGATTCTAGGAACAGGATTAGTATCTTTAACTGAATGAAAGATCTCTGCTATACCAAGAACAGGATGAAGTATAATGTGAATAGTAATGAGGAAGAAATAAAAGATAATGAACTTTGGTTATTTCTTTTGCTAGTCTACAATTTTTTTTAAGGAAATAAAGTACACAAAGAAAAGCCCTGAAGAGTTCCATGCAGACACACAGAAGCTGCCCATGTATGGCATGGAGCAAAGGAGAGCTGAGGGCAGCAGAGTTGCAGTCTCTTCTTTTACTCTGCAGGCCAGGGCCATCACAGTCTCTGGCACATAGTGATTGCTCAAAATCTATTTAAATTGTTGTCTACTAAGTGCCAGGCATTATTCTAGGAGTTAGAAATACAGAAACATGTAAAACACAATCTCTACCCTCAAGAAACTCATACAAGTTGGAACTGCTTGGAAAACTTCCAGACAGAGCTGAGCCTTGGGAAAGAGAGAATCTATGGGCCGGAGTAAATGAGGTGCTGAGGATGGGAAAAAAGGCTTAAGCGTGGGGATAGGATAGAAGCAACACTGTGGCTGACCATGATAGGGAGCGAATGGGGACTCTGTGCAGATGTTAATGCCCAGGTAGAGAATTCATGTGTTCAGAAGTAACAGAAAAATATGATGGATCAAAGAAAACCTGTTTATTCACTTGGAAGGTTAATATGTAGAAGAACCAACTAACACTGTTATCACTCTGAGAATGGCCCAGCAAAAGGTATTTATGCTGTAGCTAATTTGAGTGATGGAAATAAAGTAGTTGGCTCATGGCAGTGCAATTTATTATGAGGATCATTAAGAAACAATTCCACCATGTGCCATTCCCTCTGATTACCATAATTTCTCCCAGCCATTTCTATTACCAATATAGTCCTTTGAGAAGTGCATAAAATTTATAAGATGGCAGACATCAGGGAAAACAAAGTGAGCTTCATTAAGCATTTCCTTAAGTTTTTTCTTCATTGCACTGACCAAGAATGACAGTTATCTTAGCAAATGATACTACTGACTATATGAATTCAAATACTATATTGAACACTGCTTTGGGGAGGCAGAAGTTATTAAAGAATACTTAGGTGGGTGGGAAAAACCTGAAAACATATCCTCCTCAGGCCTGAAGAAAACAGCTAATAGATAATACACAGGGCAGTTACATCCCCAAGTAATTTTCTTTGTGATAAAAATATTTTAATGACTATAATTTCATTCTCTTCTTGCAGACAGAAGTCTTAAGTATATTATAATGAAATAAGTTCAAGACAGAACATTTTGTATTATATGTAGTTTAAGTTAGAATAAACACTTTGGAGAAACCATGCTAATATTCTTCCTTTTCAGTAGTTCTATTTTCAAAAAATAAGAAGTATGTGCATCAGGGGCATGTCCAATGATGCATGCCTATAATCCCAGGGACTCAGGAGGTGGAGCAGGAGCACCACAAGTTTGAGGCCAGAGGCAGCCTGTGTAACTTAATAAGACCCTGTCTCAAGGTAAAGAACAAGAAATGGACTGAGGGTGCAGCTCACAAAGTCCACAAAGTGCAGCTTTGTAGGTCGATCACCTACAAAGTATGCATTAGGCCTGGGTTCATTCCCCTAGTACTGCCAATAGGTAAGAAAGAAAGAAAGAAAGAAAGAAAGAAAGAAAGAAAGAGGGAAGGAAAGGGAGAAAGAAAGATAATGGAATACATGCATCATAAGATGGTCCATATTATCCTACACAGAGATAGAAAGCAGTCTAAACATAAACTCAGCCAGCCTTTTTCAGAGGTTTAAATTGTCATTCTTCTGCAGTTAAAGTAGTTGAAACATGCATGGGATTTGGAGTCAGGCAGTTCTGGATTCAAATTTCAAATTTCTATTGATTATCTGTGCGATCTTGGACATTTTGCCTAATCTCTCTGAACCTTTAAGTGCCTACATTATAAAATGTATATAAAATCAGAATAAGAAAATTACCACACATGAAGCTGTTCTGAGGATAAAATAAAATTAACAAGATGATACATACAAATTGTTTAGCTCAAAGGAAGTGTGTGATATTAATAGTAAGTAGAGAGTTATGGGTGTTGTTACTTCTAGTGTTATTATCAGTTTGTTGTTAAGAAATATGCTGGATTTAACCAGAGACCTGTTTGCATTCCTGATCAGCAACCTACAGGTCTCTTCTTTCCTACATATAGCATTCCTTGCTATACATGGCAATGCTATGATGACAATGGTGTCTACTTGCCTAAATCATAAGATTATGGGAAGCTCCAAGGGTAATGTATATGGAAACTACAAATAATTAAACATATTAAAGTTATTTCCCATATCAAGTACATATCTCAATAAAGAAGCTCAAGTATGAGGCCATTTACCTCCATTTTTGTTTTTTTCAGTAGTGGGGGTTGAACCCAGGGACTTGCGCATGTTTGACAGGCACTCCACCACTAAGCTGCATCCTAGGCCCCTTTTCTATTTTCTCTTTTGGGAAAAGAGTCTCATTAAATTGTGTAGGCTGACTCTGGCCTTGAACTTGTGATCCTCCTGCCTCAGCCTCCCAAACAACTTAAGATTACAGCCATGCATCATGGCATCCAGCCATTTTCTTCCATTTAATATACTGTGAAAATACCTCTATTTACTCTATCAGCCCAAAGAAAAAATATATACATAAACTTTTATATAAGCTGAGTATATATATAGTTTTATACAAACTATATATTGTGACTTATTGTGAGTCTGACTCAAAAGTTAACATAACATGAATATCTGACTTTAAAGGTAAGTCTTATAGATACTTTGTAGAATCTAATCTACTCAAATTTTAAATCTGACCCTTTACTAAAAGAATGTGACCATAAATAGAATATTTTCCCTAGTAAGTCATGCAATAGAATCATAAATTTATTAATAATCCCTTGCAGAGATTATGATGAAAGCAAATATATTTTCTAAAAATAATCACAAAACTGGGATGAAGTTAATGATAATATTCTCTGAATTTCCAGTGTCTAATTGATTTTGGAAAAGTGTTTAAACAAAGTTAATGTATTTCTCACTTGAAGTATAAACAATCAGGAGGTTCTAAGGTGACTCAGGGTGATTGCATAAGAAATTATCAAAGGCTTATCCAGAGCTTGGGAAGTTCCAGATTGATTGGAGACCTGTGGGAATTGTAGTTCTCACTTTCAGCCAATGTAAATTCCACCCTTCGCCTCAGAAAGAAGCCAAGGAAAAATCATTTCTCCTCAACAAGTACAAGAGAAAAGATGGAACTTAACAGTTCCTCTCCACCTCAGAGTGGTGTCTTATGATTTCTGGTTAAAGGAAAGGCAGCCTCAGGAAAGCACTGGCAGCAATTATGAGGAGAGCTGAGATGTTTCATCTGCACATGATTAGCCTGCATATCACTCCTTGACCTCCTGGATCTATTTTTCCTTCACCCTGGACTTAAAAGATAATGAACAGGATGTCACAGAGATGGGAGATTCGGAGGGCGCAACTGTGCTTGCAATTAATCAAGCATTATTATGATTGGCTATTTTAAAAAAGTGGGTGAGAACTTAACAACAGTGGTAGCTATGGTCTTGAGATTTCTCAGCAAAAGAAAGATTCAGGATGTGCCCTAGGAAACTTCACTATTTATAGAGTTCTGTATTACATGAAATAGGATTTGTCTGGGTGTGGTGGCACATGCCTTTAATTCTAGTGACTCTAGAGGCTGAGACATGAGGATCACAGGTTTGAGGCCAGAGGCACCTTGTGCAATTTAATGAGACCCTGACTCAAAGTAAAAAATAAAAAATGGGCTAGGGGTGCAGACCAGTGGTAGAGCACTTGCAAAGTATGTGCAAGGCCTTGGGTTCAACTCCCAAGTATAGCAAAAGTAAGTAAGTAAGTAAGTAAGTGATATAAAATAAAACAAAATCAAAAGGGTTTGACAGAATAGTATCATCTGTGATTTTCCTGCTTGATTATCAACTAACATTCTCTACTCTTTCTTCCTGTCTGTTTACCTGATATATTCCAATGCCCAGCCTCTTCAGGAATGGCAGAGCACATAATAATACATTGCAAAAGGGAAATTCCTCAGAGGAGTTTTAAGACAGGGAGACAAGATACCTATGTTTGCTGCAAAGAATGTCTTAACCTCTGAGACAAGATGATTGTAATAATTTTTTTAAAGCAGTTCAAAGATCTGCTTAGTCTCTATGCCTTTTGACATTGAGGATGAATGTCTTCTAAAATATTTACAAGAGAGACTGACTGGGTTTTTATTTGGAAAATATACAAAGGAATGGATCAAAAAGAACGAAGGCAAATGGATATACTGGTCTCTATGAGTTTAGAATAAATAAACACTGTTCTTTGGAAAACAGTTAAAAAGAAAAGTAAAAAAAAAAAAAAAAAAAAAAAAGAAAAAAGAAAAAAAAATTGTCCCTGAATCAGGAAATGGAAAGAACATACAAACTCTCAGCTGCTTAAAGTTGTAAACAGTATGGGTGTGAACAAGCAGTAAAGAACAACTAGACCTTGTGAAGTTTCAACAAGGGGAGTGGATGTGTAACAAATAATAAAAATGCAAGGTACAGCTACAAAAATAAAGAGGCATGCACATCCATATGAAATAGATCATGCATCAGAGAGGAGGCTACATTGCAGTTGTGTGCGGAGCCATCAAAATCAAAACAGATATTTAACAAGAGTGAAATGTCACCCAAATGTTCTAAAACAACATTTGCACAAAAAAAGGAACAAAATCCATAGTCCAGGAGGTAAAATCCATGTGAAGTGTGTCCTGCCAGGCAAATTTCCCAATGAAAAGGTGTCCCCTTTGGGGCTGGGGTGTGAGTGGACAGAAAGCTGTTCCAGGGGAAACTCTACACCAACATGCGGAGTGGACAGAGCAAGGATCTGAGGTTTGAAGGAGTGGCCCCTTCACAGCTCACACAGGCAGGGTGTAGCATCCTGAAGGCCACGAACATAACTCCTTCCACCTGCAGCAGGCTCTGGAGCACATCTGCTTCTCACTCTTTGTCCAGCCTTTCTCAGTTCAATTCCTGTGTAGTCTCCAGTTTTTACTTAATGTTTGATTTTCCTGTGTTTACAATTCCCAGTATGGAGTATGGAGCAGTTTGGAGAAAAGATGTTATTTAGATTGTTTGCTCATTTAGGTTAAAAAATTATCAAATAAGGTTGTATTTGCAGCACCTTAGAAAATAATTGTATGTAAATAAAAACTGAAAATGGAAACTGAAAATTGTAAGTTCATATTTAGGCATAAAAGAATGGTGTATTTTCAATGGATCAAAATGGAGACTATTCACAGTAAGCAATCACACTCAGGTACTTCTGGACTGAAAATGACAAAGGCAAGTAACAGAAAAGGAAATCCTAACATGACTCAGCAGATACAAATATTTAACCATGTGCCAAAAGACATAATATTTGTGCAATGATTCCATGGAGTAAAGATGTTTTGGAGATAAAAATGAATTTTCTAGAATTATACTAGAATTGTACACGAGATATACTTCCTATTGCTTACATATAATTTGTACATTTGGGGAAAGGTAAAATCATACATCTGAAAATAAAGCAGTAGAAAATATTTTAAAAATTAAAATCAAGGCTCAGGTGAATTCACCCAGTGCATATGATAATACCTAGAAATAAGAAGAATCATTTTGAAGATACTATTACTGGTAACCAATTTGTTCTCTTACTAGTCTATGTGGATTCTTTATGGTTCCCACTTTCAAAAAGTTACTTACCTGGGCTGACTATTTACTTTTTCATGTTTTCCATTGAAGTTCAAACTGCAGAAGCTTTTTGGTCGTGAATGTGAAGAGTCTGATTCCAAATTTGCCTGTGTTTGTTCTCTCAGACGGTCATGAAGTGTTGCCTCCTTTTTCAAGTTCATGTCTGAATACGGGCAGCCAAATGCACTGGTTTGTATAAAAATGAAAGCCTAGTTGTCAGTTTATAGTGATAAATCATGGACCCATTGTCACTACAACAGACGTACATTCAATATTGAAAAAATGAATAGGGACATTCTTCTCTCATTGCTCACAACTCGAATACCAGTTTCCTTTCACAATGCCTTCTGAGAAAAATCTCAAGTTCTAGGCCACAGACACTTGTCAGCAAAGTATTATATGTAGATTCATCAGCACATTGTTGTTGTTGTTAGGTGCCATCGAGTCGGTATCCGACTCATAGCAACCCTCATAGGGTTTTCAATGGCTGACTGTTACGGGATTGCCTTGGGAGTGGATTGCCAGGCCCTTCTCCCATTTTTGCGGTGCTGGGAATTGAACTCAGGACCTCAGAGACTTCAGCGCAGCGCTCTACCCACTGAGCTAAATCCCAGCCCATCAGCACATATGCGATTTATAATTTTGGAAACGTCTGCTGGCATATACAGGAGGACCATGTTGAAGAGGAATGAGAAGAGACCCAGGCCCAGGCTGCCTGATTCTTTTCCAGTCCCTGCCTACCAACAAGCTGAATCCTGATGCTGCTGGAACCTAACAGCAGGCCATAGGTAGAAGAATGTCCCAGGACACAGGATCTGGCTCCTTCCACAAGCTGATCAACTGTCTCCATTACATTTCTGTGCCTAGGTCCTTGTCTTCAAAAAGGCTGCAAATTTCCTTGCTGCCAGGAACAAGGCAGCCACTGCCAGGTAAAGGGCAGAATGACAGGTAACCTGTACACTCTTCTGGAGAAGGTTCTGCCCAAACTTCAGAGCTTCTCCCCAGTGGAGTGGGAAAAGCAGATCCACCTCAGAAGAGTTGCTTTGACTGTGGGAAATCATACTGAGACACATAGACAGACAGACAGACACACATTAAGGGCACGTTAAGTGGTGGCTGCTATGACCATCACAGTGTTACCACAGTCTACATCTAGAAGAGTTCCTGATCAAACAAATCAATGAAACAGCTGGATGTTTTTCAGGAATCCACTTCCAGTTCACTGGAAAGTGTTTATATATAGTACACAAATACTTCTGTGTGAATATGTGAAAGTTTTCTTTGATTGTTTTAACGTCATGATAAAATCAGGTATGAAAGCCAATTTTCCTCTATCTTAAGGTAGATCAAGTTTTCTAAGGAGGGCCTGTAAGCAAGCTAATGCCAAAAGGACTTTAGTGCTAAGCTGTGTTTGGAATTGATTGTGGAATTGGGGGTAGGGTGGATACGATGACACAACACTGGCCCATAGTGACAAGGCAGACCAGCATGGGCATCATTGTTAACCAGCAGCCTTTGCTACAGAGGACCCCTAGGTATACAAGTTGTGTAATTAATACTAATTGGTATTGATCTATTGGCTTATTCATCTCTTCAGTTACTGATTCAATAATCCATTAATTGAACACTTGCAATGTGCTAGAGAATATCAATCCAGTGAAGAAGACATGTGTAACAATAAACACAATTTATAATAAAAATAAAGAAGCTACCTTATTGATCATACACTGTAGACCTAAGGTATGATCTTGGGTATATCCCACCATAGTTCAGAAACCACCTCAAGAACAGATTTAATTGCATTAGATATGAAAGACAGATGACCAGATGAATTGTGGCACAACATTAAAGACTTTATGCATGAGGAAAGCAAAAGGTTATTAAAAAGCCAGGAAAAAAAGAAAAGAACAAATTACATGTCAAAAGAAACTCTGAAACTTGGCCTTGAACATCAAGCAGCTAAAGTAAAAGGAAGACATGATGAAGTTAAGGAACTAGACAATTTCAAGAGGCAGCTCAAGAAGACAAAATTAAGTATTTTAATGACATGCATGTGCAAAGAGCTGGAGACAGAAAACCAAAAGAGAAGAACATGCTCTGTTTTCCTCAAGCTTAAGGAATAGAAAAAATACAAGCCTCGACTGGCAATAGAGAAAGAGTCTATAGGGAAAATATTAAATGATGCAGGAAACATCAAAAGAATATGGAAGGAATACACAGAGTCATTATACAAAAAAGAATTGGTGAATGACCATTTCAAGAGGTTGCATAGGATGAGGAACCAATGGTACTGAAGGAAGAAATGGAAGCTGCCTTGAAGGAACTGGCAAAACACGAGGCTCCAGGAATTGATGGAATACCAATAGAGATGTTTCAACAAACAAATGCAGTACTGGAGCTATTAACATGTATATGCCAAGAGATTTGGAAAATAGCTACCTGGCCAACTGACTGGAAGAGATCCATATTTGTGCTTATTCCCAAGAAGGGGGATCCAACTGAACATGGAAACTATCAAACGGTAACATTAATATCACATGCAAGCAAAATTTTACTAAAGAACATTCAAAAGCAACTGCAGCAGTATATAGACAGGGAACTGCCAGAAAATCCAGCCAGATTCAGAAGAGGGCAGGGAACCAGGGACATCATTGCTGATATCAAATGGATATTAGCTGAAAGTAGAGACTATCAGAAAGATGTCTATCTATCTTTTATTGACTAGGCAAAGGCATTTGACTATGTGGATCATAACAAATTATGGATAACACTGTGAAGAATGGGAATACCACAGCACCTAACTGTGCTCATGAGGAAACTGTACATGGACCAGGAACAGAACAAGGAAACACTGCCTGGTTTAAAGTCAAAAAAGATGGGTGTCAGGGCTGTATCCTTTCACCATATCTCTTCAATTTCTATGCTGAACAAATAATCCAAGAAGGTGGAATTTATGAAGAAGGCAGCGGCATCAGGATTGGAGGAAGACCCATTAACAACATGTGTTATTCAGATGACACAACTCTGCTTGCTGAAAGTGAAGATTTAAAACATTTACTGACGAAGATCAAAGAACATAGCTTTCAGTATGGATTGGGACTCAACATCAACAAAACAAAAATCCTTACAACTGGGTCAGTATGCAACTTCATGATAAATGGAGAAAAGATCAAGGTTGTCCCTGATTTTGCTTTACTTGGTTCTACAATCAACACTCATGGAAGCAGTAGTCAAGATCAAAACACATATTGCTTTGGGATAAGCTGTGGCAAAAAATCTCTTTAAAGTAATGAAAAATAAAGATGTCACATTGAAGATGAAGGTGCACCTCACTCATGCCATGGTATTTTTAGTAGCATCATATGATTGTGAAAGCTGGACACTGAACAAGGGAGACAGGAGATGAATTGATGCTTTTGAATTATGGTATTGGTGATGAATATTAAATATACCATGTACTGCCAAAAGAACCAACAGATCTGTCCTAGAAGATGTGCAACCAGGGATGGAAACAGGGATGGAAACAGGGATGGCTAGACTGTCTCTTATGGATTTTGGACATGTAGTCAGGAGGAACCAATCCCTGGAGAAGGACATCATGTTGGGGAGAGTGGCAAGGTCAACAACAACAAAAAAAGGAAAACCCTCAACTGTTTCTGCAACAACGCATTTGAACATAAAATAAGATCATGTGCCTGGCACAGAATTGGGGAGTGTTTCGTTTTGCTGTACATAGGGTCTCTATGAGTTCGACCTGACTCAATGACACCTAAAAACAGCATATGGCCATCAAAATATGTCTTTATTTTTTTCTTGTTTGTTTGATTTTTCCGGGCTTCAAGCATGCTTTGAAAGGGCTCTCCCACTGAGCTGCAGCCCCACCCCATTTATTAATTTTTTTAATGTAGAGAATGAGTCTCACTAAGTTACATAAGCTGACTCTGGCCTCAAACTTGTGACCCTGCTGCCTCAATCTTCTAAGTGGCTGATATTACAGATGTATTCCATGGGGCCTGGCTTATAAGGTATCTTACATATATTATTTCTAGCTCTTATAGCTAAATAGTCAAGGATAGTATTAAGGTTTATTTTATAGGTAAGGAAGCAAGATCACACCATATAAGAAGCTTTCCCAAAGCACTTTCTTGGGAAACCACAAAACAGATCGCTGACTTATTAGCACCAATCAGGTGTGCAGGAGTAGGAAAACGTTTTTAACCCCATCAAAAAAAGGAATATTAAGGAAACCATGCCATCATTCTTGTGTGAAGGGAACCAGAGGCTGGTATTTGCAACTAAAATAGCACAGAGTCTGCCACTGTTTCATGGCAGTGGGGTACCACGCCCGCCTGCACTGACTGGAGTGCTGAGGTGAAACTACTCAGATAGCAGCAGAGCTGGAGTGATCTGTTCAGACTGCACCATGAGAGACTGAAGAGAGACTTCAGAAAGTACTTTCCACAGAGAAAAACTGGAAGGTATTATGTTCACCTGGAAAGACTGGGAAATGTTTTTTCCAAGCACAGCTTTGCTTTCATTTAAAGTCCTGTTACTCCAAAACTACTGTCCATCTAATACAAACTCTCAGTTTGAGATAGTTTAATGAATGATTGTGAATTTTCTTTTTCTCAACTTCATATCACCATCCCTGTGTGCCTTTTGCTACATGGCATTAATACTCTCTCCTAAGGCTTTTTTCTCCAGCATTTGGAGTCGGCCACCACAGAACTCTCTTGCTCAGTACTTGCTTGTATTGAAAGGAATGTTGTTCCCATCAATCTTCAGTCCTAAATCAGTGCCTCTAGTCATTCATACATCTGGCTATGTCTTGAATGCATTATAGGTCCTGTCTGTCTCCTTAGAAATGAGGAATGCAAAGATGAATGGAAACCTTGGAGCATCTCTAGAATGAAACAGCCTGTTTCCACAAGGCAGGGTGTATGAAGACATGGTTCCAGATTATGCAGAACAGAATCAAGTGTGAAGTTCAAAACAATATGTTAAATGACAAAAACATACCTTACAGAAGAAAAGGTTGATAAAGAATTTGAGAAGATAGTAATGAGAGATGGAAGAAAGTACAAAAAAGGTGGGGATAAAGGACTTTAAGATTTAATTATCTGCAGTGTTTTGCGCCTCCAAACCAGAGTTCTGAAGCTCTGCTGTGAGCAAGTTTCTGTACTGCCAGCACTGTGCTCCCTTGTGCCCTTTGCAGAGAAATAATGGAGGAAAAGGAATGACATTCCCACATTAGCCTGCCTTCTCACCAACTGGAACCTTTACTCATGTGGATGCACATGCACAGCTATGTTTAGGAGCACTACGATGCTGCAGAAATCTATTCACATAGAAAAGAAAGGGGGAAGTGGAGGTCATAAGTATGATAAAACCATTTTAAACTTACTTTTGAATCTTTGGACTTAGCCAATATTGGGCTAATACAGTTATGACATAGTCTCTTTAGAAAATTTCTGATGTAAGTCAAGTTTCTGTGACTGAAAGCTCTGTTGGTTAAGATGAAATGTCAGTTTCTGACTGATAAGGAGCAGCATACTCAAATTCCAGGTCATTATGAATGGAGACCACGCTGAGAGTAGCATGGTGCTCAGCAATGCCTCTGCTGCACGTTTAGCTCTGCTGATCAGCAGCCCACTTCCCCAATTCTCCTTCATTCAGAGGAATTGTCTGCAGGAAAAGAAGGAAGAGACTACATGACCTATTAGGTTGAAACTGCAGTTTTTAAAGAGTTGAACATCAGAAATTTCATATGGTTCAACCAGATACTTTGCAAGAACTGTCAGCCTCAACCTCATCCTCAGTCAAGTAGGTGAACAGAAAATATATGGTAAATAAGTAAACAGCTGAGAGACAACTGCAAATTTTTTTTCTGCATTGAGGAACTAGAACTTAGGGCCTCATACATACTTTGCAAGAGGTCTACCATTGAGCTGCACCCTTTAGCCCATTTTTTATTTTTTATCTTGCGACAGGGTTTCACTACATCACACAGTCTGCTTTTGGCTTCAAACTTGTGATCCTCTTGCCCCTGCCTCCTGAGTCACTGGGATTACAGGCATGCACCACAGTGCCTGTCATGACAGTTGCAAACTCTTGAGAGAATTTTTTTTGGGGGGGGGACAGATACTACTAGTCTTACCTCATGACAGAATGAAAAAATTGAAGATTTTATTAATGATTTATGATGCAAATATTACAAAATGATATTAGTGATTACAATAAAATGATGGTTTTGTTTTTAAAATATTTAAGAATAATTTTCAATACCTGGTGATAAATGGAAAAGTAATCTGTATGTCTCTTAACAGATGCACTCTGAACACTGTTCTCACTCTGAGTTTCCATGATGTCAGGAGATGAGATACAGCAATGGATGCAGCTGATGCTGTCTGCACTGGGTGTCAGCTGAGAGGCCCCAGGACCCTGAATCCTCTTCCCTTCCCTTCCCAGCAGTGGCACCTCCCCCTGGGAACTGTCCTGATGGGAGGTGAGGGTTACTTGGCATGGCCAGTCACTGGACCTCAGGTGCACAGGGCAGAGGCAGCGGCAGCAACAGCAGCAGGAGCAGCAGCAGCAGCAGCAGCAGCAGCAGCAGCAGCAGCAGCAGCAGCAGTGGTTCTGCCATCTGCCACCTATGCTTGTGCCCTGCTTTGAGTCCTCATCAACCTCGATCTGGGCCCTCAATTTACCATCTGCCTCAGACCTGTAGCTGAGTATCCTGTTTGCTCCCATGACTGGAATTCAGGTGCCCTGCTAGTCCAGTACAGATCACTGTGGTCCTACTTTTCTTGTCACCCTGCTCCCATGGCAGGACTCTGTCTCATAATGCCAACCTAGAAAGCCCAGATCCACTTCCCACATGTCATTTTCTACATCCTTCTCACCCAGAATTAGTCCCTATTATGTCCTCTGCCCACAAACTGGGATCCCAACCTTTATTTTGGATTCTTCCCATCTGGCTCCAATTTGTCGAGTCCAGACACTGTACTGACTGTCAAATGGTGTGGACATTAGGTTCTTCTCATCCAACAATATTATTGTGTTTTATCAGCAGCATTTCATTTTCTCATCCACCAGCAACAAAATTGGTTCCTGTTTCTGACTGTCCTGCTCTGCTGAAATTAATGAGCCATGCTCTGTCAAATCCCAAAGATGGGAAGTTTGGACCGCAGTGTCACAACTTACTTAATGGCAGCTTTTCAACCTGGGTGCAGCTATAGCCTCAGGGTGGCCAGGGAGCCTGGGGCACTAGGGTTCCAGTCAAGTCCCTCCTTCCTTGGGCAACATCTAGGCTCTGAACCCCTTCTTATTCCAAGTGCTGATTACCACTTTCTGTCTGACATGGCACTGAAAAGGTGGGGAAGCAAACGGCAAAGATGGAACAATCCCCTGAGTGCTGCACTCAAAACATAAATGCAAACCCTGAAGTCAGCAGTACTTCAGGAAATGTCAAGTTGCTGACAAGATTTTTTCTGATCCTGAAAAGCAAAGTGGCCTGAAACAGGCAAGTGGCTCAGATGCCGGAAGGCCCCCATTCATCCCAGGAGGTAGACATGCAGCCTGACTTTAGCAAGTTAGGCTCCAGATGCAGGAAACCCATCTCCATGAGGCCCATTATGTTTTGTATTTTAAAGAAGCATTTTATTTATTTTACCAGAAATTATATTCCTTTCCTTTAAGGAGGTAGCTAAGACAACACTGAGGAGCCATGCCGTGGCTGGTGGGAGGAGGCATCTCCATTTGGAAGTACTCACAGAAGGTGTAAGAGACTTTGCCTCTCCACACCAAAGGGCAGCAGAAGCACTGAATGGCAGTCTTGGTCAGTAACGAGAGCACACTGAGATGGGGCAGAGAAAGGGGTTCAGTGATGAAAACATGAGGGACAAGATAAATACTATCTGAGTCACAATTTGACCTGGGTCCTGATGGCATCAAGAGTTCCCCCCTGACTCAGGAGCTGGCTGAGGATACTGGTGAGGTGCATGAGTGGCATCGTACCTGCCATGTGAGGAACGCAGCATCCCTGATGCTGTTTCCCACTAAGAGTTGATTCTGTTTGTCCTCACTACCATTTAACTTCATAAAAATAGTGTACCTTTTTTCAGAATTTTACTGTCTATAGATATGGGTAGTCTAATCTAACCCAGGGAGAAGGACCCTGCAACCCACTCCCAAAAATCAATCCACTATTGAAAACCCTATGAATAGCAGAGAAGCCTGACAATAGTGTTTCACCTATTGTATGTAGGGTCGCTATGAGTGGGATACCTACTTGATGGCACCTAACAACAACAACAACAACAACAACAATCTTACCCAGCGTAAGGATGTTAAATGAACACCTTTTATTCTTAAGAAAAGATTGCCTTTTTGACCAAATATCACCATAAGGTATGACAAACATGGAAATGCAGATTATTGAAATTCTACTATAGCAATAATACTTTTCATAAATACTTTAAAAATTAACATATGACTTAACAGTGTTGCTGGTTTTACTTCTATGAGGATTAAAAGTACAAATGATACATGTTTGAAAGTAGACCAGGAGTGAAGAACCATCACAGGATTTTAATATCTACTGAAAATATAACATAATTTTATTATATTGTTCTTTCAAGCAGAGAAAACCAACCCCCAATTAATATATATGAAATTACTAGGGTTTAGTATCAATTTTCTTTAAATTCCTGTGGCTTTCAAAAGTTTCCAAGATATTTTTCTCTGAATCCAACTTTCATCCACAAAAGAGCTGATGTCTTCTTCAAGTACAGTACACTTCAGTGCACACAGACTGAGAAAAAAGTATGAATATGTTTAAAAGTTTCATAAAGAGAGTTAAAAGAAATCTACATATGTATAGAACTCAGAGTTGGATGAAAAACACTTGGTTCTTAAAATATTCTTGGGTAATTCAGTCTGTGAAATCATCCTCGATCTTACAAACCCACAAAAATGCCAATTAGGAAGCTGGAAGAGAATTACTATTTAAGTTAAGCCTTATAATAAGTTTAGTATGGTAGTGGAAAGCATGGTCTGAAGAATTATAGACAAATGTCTTAAAATGGTGAACACTAAAACTCTGGGCAAGTTATTTGACCTGCTTTTCATTTCCTCATGTACCAAGTGGTGATAATAACATTTTCCTCCCAGGAGTTTTTGTGAAAATTAAATGAGACAATCCACGCAAGGCCCTGAAACTGGACTTGTTGTTGTTGTTAGGTGCCGTCGAGTCGGTATCCGACTCATAGCGACCCTCTGTACAACAGGGGAAACACTACTGTCAGTGCCTCTCTGCCGTTCATAGGGTTTTCAATGGCAGATTGATTTTTTGGGAGGGGGTTGCCAGGTCCTTCTCCCATGAAACCGGACTAGCATAAAATAAATGCTCAACAGTTTTTAATTTTAAAAGACCTACTATGATACAAAATACAATATTTATTATCTCTTTTATTGTACTTACTGTATTTTTCAGTTCTAAAATTTCCATTTGCTTCTTTTATCTTCTGTTTCTTTGGTAAGATGATTTTTTCATTTGTTTCAAGTGTGTTAATGATGGCCTGTTGAGGTATCTTTATGATGGCTGCTTTACAATTCTTGTGATATCATTGTAACATCTTTGTTATCTTGGTGTTGGCATCAGTTAATTGCCTTATTGAGATTTTCCTGGCTCTTGGCATGATGAGTGACTTCTGCTTGCAACCTGGACATTTTGAGTATTATGGTGGGAATTGTGGATCTTATGAAAACCTTCTGTTTCAACAGGTCTCCTCTGACCCTGCCGAAGTAGAGGGTGTGAGGGCACCGGTGTATAGCTGCCAAATAGGGGCATAAATTCAGTTCCTCCATGGGTCTCCACTGAGGGCACCTTAGTTGGCAGTGTGGTACTTCTTCTCATGGCTTCTACATTGACATTATGGTGTGTGTTACTGCTGGGCTGTGATGAAGGTCCTGACTCCATAGGCCTCCTAGGAGACCAAACAGCAGAGGTGAGATATATAATTGGGACATATCCATGGATCCCCATGTGATCTCCACTAACACCTGATGAGGATGACTTATTATCATCAGGCATGGATGAAAGTGCTTGTCTCAAACTCAGTCTTTTCTGACATAAGCTTGATGTAGAAGGAGGTGGTACTGTACCCCTGTTATAGTTCTGGGCTCAGTCTTCACTGGTGGGATGGGGCAGTGTGCTTTCCTGTGGTGGTTGATTAGAGTAGGTAGTTACTGTCTAAAAATTCCAGTCTTTTTGTTTTCTTGCTTCGTGGTGCTGGGGATTGAAGATAAGACCTTGTGCATGCTAAGTAGGTATTGCATTACTAAGCCATATCCACCACCCCAATATTTTCAGTTTTGCTAGACTTCTCCTTTGTTGGTCTTTTTACTACAAAGACCAAGTTTTTCTTAGGGCTATTTTTTCCTTTTCCATCAGCCTTTTCAGGTTCCCAGCCTCTCCAGCAACCAGTCCAGGATATAAGAGGGAAAAGAAAATGCCAGGGACATACGACGATACTGCTTTTGGGTGCTGAGGTCCCTAGCTGGTCTGACTCCTTTGCAGAGTCTTCACATGATTATTTTATACATGTCCAGATTTTCAAGGGAAGGTTAGAGAAAAGCATGTCTACTCCATCATTCTGGAAGAAGAGGTCCCCTAATGATTTTTTCAATGTCAGGGTGCTATACTGAAGACTCTTCCTAAACACCAACCGTCTCTGTGCACAGCTTTTAAAAATTTGTTATTGTTGTTGTTAGGTGCTGTCAAGTCGGTGTCCAACTCATAGGGACCCTACGTACAACAGATGAAAGAGTATCACTAGTGCTTCTCTGCTATTCATAGGGGGTTTGATGGCTGATTGTTTTTTGGGAGTGGGTTGTTGGGGTTTCTCTCAAGCTTACAGCAACTGGTGTTCCCAGGTAGTCTCCCATCCAACTATTAACCAAACCCAACCCTACTGAGCTTCTAAGATCAGACAGGATCAGACACCACAGTGGTATGACTGCAGGCTTTTAAAATTTAGTTTATAATTAATAATATAAATAATGGGCTTATGATATTTTCATACATGTACATATGGTAATCTGACTGTATTTGTCTGTTACCCACACTTATTCTCCCTCCTATAGTCTTGCTTTTACTGTCATGTCTCTTCCCTCCTCCCCTTTACCCTCTCCCCTCCTCCTCCTCCTCCTCCTCCTTCTCCTCCTGCTCCTTCTCCTCCTCCTCCTCCTCTTCTTCTTCTTCTTCTTCTTCTTCTTCTTCTTCTTCTTCTTCTTCTTCTTCTTTTTCCTCTTCCTCTGCTTCTTTTTCTTCTGCTGCTTCTGCTTCTGTTTCTGCTTCTTCTGCTTCTTCTTCTTTGCTTCAACTCCAGATATGAAAAAAGCATGTAATACTTGTCTTTCTTAGTCTGGTTTATTTTGCTTAACATGATGATCTCTAGTTCCATCCATTTTCCTGAAAATAACATAATTTCATTCTTCTTTATGGCAGAATAAAATTCCATTGTGCACATATACCATGCCTGCAGCGGTAGCCCTGTGGCATCCGATCCCGTCAGATCTCGGAAGCTAAGCAGGGTCGGGCCTGGTTAGTACCTGGATGGGAGACCGCCTGGGAACACCAGAAGCTGTAGGCTTGGGAGAAGGACCTGGCAAACCCCTCCCAAAAATCAATCTGCCATTGAAAACCCTATGAACAGCAGAGAAGCACTGACAATAGTGTTTCCCCT
>VMDO01020927.1:0-36428 GCA_007922755.1 Pedetes capensis
TGGCTATAAAAGAAATGCCTATGAGAAAATATTTATTAAGATGTTAACATATTTGATCAATTAGTATATAAATGTTGCAGCTTACAGAAAATTTCTAGTATTCTTTATGCCGAGAATTCTGAGAATAGTTATACCATTTTCTCTAAGTGTGGTCAAAGACATTCTCATTGGTTTAAACAAAATATATCTGTTTAGAACAAAAATAATTATCTCAAAATTCCCATTTAATGGTAGCCATCATTAAAGCAAGGTAATAAAATAATAAAAGTACAGATACCAAAGTAACATGGGCATTCTTCCAGTATTTATTTGGAATGAATTGGCCACCTGGAATTGTTCTACATAATGACAATTAAATATATAACTCTATTGGCACTACCTGTGTCCATGTGAAGAGCAGCTTAATTGCAAATAAAATCCTGTTATTTGGAGTATTTGCCCTTATTATCCTTAAGGTAGCATTCATATTAAAGTTGCTGTCTACTATCTATTCATTGGTCAGGTCTATCTCTCCTAATAGTTTCAGTGTGAGCCTCTCTTGTTACCTTGGTTTTAGCTATTCTAATATAATAGTACATATCCATAGGGTGTCTAAGGCACCAAATTAATCATATTTGATATACATTCTAAATTTTAATTCAGAACATTACAAATTTAGATCTGAAGTTTATAAAAATCCATTTAGCCATAATTCACATAACTCAGTAATAGTCTGACTTTTTAAAAAAACATTTTATAATGAAGCCAATATATTAAACCAAACTTTGTATAATGGTATTTCTGTTACATGGTTGCATCTTGTAGAAAAGAAAAACTGGAAAATTCATTGTACATTTTTGTCTCAATCATTCATGATGCCCTCATATATTTTACAAAGAACTTCAAGAACTGCTTGATTCAAATTATGGAAGATGGGGTAAGGAGGAGATACAATGTAAAAGGGTAAAGGGGGAGAGGATAATCTCAATGTAAACGATGCAACTTCATGAGTACATGGGAAAAATAGGGAAATATAACTCAAATATGCATAGGAGTTTTACTACATATTATTCAAAAGGTTCCACAAACTTCAAATGTTGGTGGAAGTGTAACCAAAAGTGAAGTAATAGTTGCATAACAGAAAAAGCCAATGCTGTATTACTCTGTACCCCACCAACATTTACCAATAAAGGGAAAAAATAAATAAATATGTTAATTTCGAGCAGGTAAGTCAAAAAACCTTATACTTTCATACTTTCCCTGAAGGGTTCCAGAAGCAACATTGTATGAAGACTGTTTTTGTTTTTGTTTTTGTTTTAACAACTATTTACACGTTTCCTATTAAGGAGCACACATGGGAGCTAAGCTTTGGGGATGCAAAGTGAGCCAAAGAAAATAATACTGCCCTAATAAAACTCATGGGAGAAGGACCTGGCAATCCACTCTCAAGGCAATCCCGAAAAACAGTCAGCCATTGAAAACCCTGTGAGGGTCGCTATGATACCGACTCGACAGCACCTAATAACAACAACAATAAAGCTCATAGTTTGACAGAGGAGATTGAAAAATAAGTAAACAAATGAATTTAAAATGACAGATTGCAGTAAGCGATACCAAAAAAAAACTTGATTATCAATCTACAGAAAATTTTTAAAAGGAGGAGAAGGTAAAGATGAGGAGCTCTGTCAGTAGGAAAGTGCAGAAGAGTTCCAACAAAGACATGATTTTCTAGTTAGGACTTCAAAGACAAAATGGATACTTCCACAAAAATGTGGCAGGAAGCCTGGTGCGGTGGCACACGCCTGTAATCCCAGTTGCTCGGGAGGCCAAGGCAGGAGGATCACAAATTCGGGACCAGAGGCAGTCTGCGTAATTTAGCGAGACCCTATCTCAAAAAGAAAAAAAAAAAAATGGGCTGGGGGTGCAGCTCAGTGGTCGAGCATTTGCAGAGTATGTAAGCAGGAGGCCCTGGGTTCAACCCCCAGTACCAAAAAAAAAAAAAAGTGGCAGGAGAAAACATCCTAAACTCTAAAAGAAAAAAGAGCTGTATTTATGAAAGGAGCTGAAAAAGAAATCTGTGTTTGACATCTGCTTGAAGATGAGAAAGAGAAAATTCCAAAATAAGACCACAGAGACCTCACCAAAGACAAAATCACAAAGGAAATTTCAGTGTGTAATATGGAATTGTGTTTTAATTGTAATGGGATACTAATGGAAGATTTAAATAGTGAATCCTAATTAAATTATAGTTAAATTATAATCTTTATTATAATTAACATAATATTTATTACATTCTTTTAGGGATCCAGAAAGAAAGTAATGATGTTTAAGACAGGTATTTTGACAATAAAAATACTTGCTGCTGAATTTGATACTGGAGTGAAATAAATGGAAAGAATCAAAGATGCCTTAACTACCTGTCTTTGACTCAAGCAATTGATTAGATATCAGGGGAACAATGAGGGAGTAAGAGGTTAGAAAAAAAGAATAACAAGTTAATCTCAACATATAAAATCTCTCTGAGGAATCAAAGTCTCAAAAATTGGCCTGATCTTACAAAAGGAGCCTGAGATGTACACACTTTGGAGTCAACAGAGGCAGTAATTAAAGCCAAACACAGTAGCTGAATCTTTTACATACTTATCCTTATTGGGTTTTAATAGAAATTACTGATGCTTTCTACTTTACTTGGAATTGAGTGGGACTTTTTATCTCCATGTTGGGGATTGACCCCAGGGACTGGTGAATGCTATATCAGTGTACTACCACTGAACTACACTTCCAACTCCTATAGTGAGATTTTTATTTATCTAATCCCTATCTTTGGGAGAAGGGCCTGGCAATCCACTCCCAAGGCAATCCCGAAACAGTCAGCCATTGAAAACCCTATGAGGGTCTCTATGAGTCAGATACCGACTCAACCATCTGACTCAAGGGCACCTAACAACAACAACAACAATCCCTATCTTGGGGGCTGAGATTTAGCTCAGTGGGTAGAGCGCTGCACTGCAGTCTCTGAGGCCCCAAGGTCAATTCCCAGCACCGCAAAAATGGGAGAAGGGCCTGGCAATCCACTCCCAAGGCAATCCCGAAGCACTCAGCCATTGAAAACCCTATGAGGGTCACTATGAGTCGGATACCGACTCGAAGGCACCTAACAACAACAACAACAATCCCTATCTTGGCTCTTCAAGAAGATGGAATCTGATGCAGTCTTTATTAATTCTGACCTAATATAGTATTCTTTATCTAAGAACTTCTCTATGCCTGGAGCCTGGTATGTAAACTTTTACATGTAGTTTCCCAGAATTTTATTTTTTACTATTACTTTCTTTATAAGACTTTATGGACTTTTTTCTTAATTTATCACCACTGAATTTTATTACTGTATGCAGACTATGTATCTCAGGGGGTGATGTGTGTCTATCTCAACTTTATACACAAAAAAGAATAGCAAGCTTACTCATTTTATTCAATGCAAAGTCAAGAATGACTAAAATTTTAAGTAAATTTTAAAAGTTAATTATTTGATATTTTCTGAGTAGCTTTTAACATAATTCGCTTACTTAAAATCTATATAGAATTACATATACAAATTAGAAATGTATAAAAACACATAATAGTAATGTAACCAAATTTATTAATGATCATTAAATTAATGGTTCAAAACTTTTTCCGGTAAAAACAAATAATAGAAAACTAAATTGCTTGCTTAAAATTGCTTTTAATGAACTTAACTTTTAACTTCTGTTTAATATGAGAAAAAACTTTCAATTAGATGTTGGATAGTCATTCAGGCATTGCAGATTTTTTCCCATTAATACTTGACATAATTAAGGTTGACTATTATTTTTGATATAGTGAAATATAAACAATTTTTAATTGATCTCCCAAGCCAAGTATATACAAAGGCACTGAAGATCCAACATAAACTAGCAGATCCACAAGTCAGCCAATAGGCATGTGTTTGCCACCTCTATTGATATGACTTCTATATTCTGCAAATGACCAAGTTCACCAACTATTCACCATATTTTTGTGGCATTAGTCTTGAACACATTCTGTGTATCTTTTAAGAACTCAATCCTCCTTTTGTGATGCTCAAAAAAATTCCATGAGAAAAATTAAATATTAAGAAGTATAATTTTGTATGGTAGGGGTGAAATTCAGAGGGACATAATCATTGCAATATGTTTTTTTATTTCTCTGTTTCTCCCACCAACTGATTTTCATTCTTCAGATGTGATATCATTCTCATTAAGAATGTATGTTTTATGCTGGGCATGGTGGTATACAACTGTAATATCAGCACTTGGGAGGCGAAGGCAGGAAAATCAAGAGTTCCAGCCCAGCTTGGGCTACCTAGTGAGACCCTGTCTCAATCCTGCCCTCCAAAAAAAGAATTGTGTTTTACATCATGCCAGGTCCAAAAATCTGTAACATTGTCTGCATTACCAGTTCTATTGCTGTAGGCTAAATTCCTCTGTAGATTTCCAGGGGGAGAACATCTTACATATCTTGCTTCTCAGAACTCAATCATCCATTAAATACCAAGCAGCATACACAACAAATGGATATATACATAACTGAGCCATACTTACAATTCTTAAATTTTCAGAAATTCTGGTATAATTAGAAAAAAGAACCCATTAAAACATTTTCTTTTAATGCTGCATTGTTTTAATTGTACAATTGTGTTTAATTCTATAGAAACATCAATGGAAGATGGTCCCAAATATCAATGGGTATTTGGGAAAAGTATTTCATGACTAGCACATTTTTAAGATGTATGCTTACATTCACTTCTATTTCAGGATACCTTGACCTCTTTCTTCAGCATATTAACATTTCCTTTACCAAAACAGCTGATCCATGGATAACCTAGGCCAGAGTTGATTGAAAGTGTATGGATTATTTCACAAAAGTTGACAAAACTCAGATAACCCAAAATCCTTGTAGGGAATGAACATCTAAACCCACAAACAATGTTACAATTTAGAAAAAAAGAATAAGAATGCACTGCCTATTGTGGTGGCACACACCTGTAATCCCAGCAACTCAGGAGGCAGAGGCCGGAAGATGGTGAATTCAAGGCCAGAGTTCAAGCCTGTGCAATCTAGCAAGATCTTTACTCAAAATAAAAAATTAAAATGGGCTGGGAGTGCAGCTCAGTGGTAGAGCACTTGCAAAGTATATACAAAGCCCTGGGTTCAACCTCCTAGTAACAATGACAAAGAAAAACCATAATCATCACTTCTCCCTTTTCTGCACCATCTCTGAGAAATTTAGCTGCCCCAAATGCATTTTTTAAATACTAGAATACAGGAGCATTGTTTCTGAATAATTTTTCTTAATTACTCAAGTATGAAAAGTTATGTGGTTAAATATAAAGATTTTATTCAAGAAATAATATTTATAAGTAATCTTCAAAAATCCCAGCTGGAAGTGAAATAGTCTTATTATCAAATTTAGTAAAGTACAGAGCAAGGCACAAGTGGCAATTTGCTGATCACATGAAGAGGGATGAATTTGGCAGGGTTGAAAGAAGTAAACACTGCTCTGTAGCTGTGAGGCTCCCCAGAGTTACATCTACACTCTCAGCAACCATAATAGGCATATTCTACCTACTAATCATATCTTGAGAAATCTTTGTAGTCTTCAGAGTAGTTAATGAATAGCTGTCTAGATCTGCCACTGATTGAAATAGTTTAGGACACTGTTAAATAAAGGAAAAAACATTTCTTGCAAGTGCAATTTGGCTTACATTCAGGAACACAAGCTTTCTAATTTTTTCTCTTCCTACTTTGAAGCTTTAGATCTGCAACCTAATGTTCTGAAAACCTACATTATGTATTGTTAAAAGCAAAGGGAATTTTTGTATTTGGACAGTTTGTCACTGTCTTAAGATTCTAATACTTTCTGTCTAGGTTATTGTTCCCTCTTATGTTTTAGACTCCTCAAGTGCAAGTTCCATTAAGTTTCAGCTTACCTTGAGAATCAACAACTATGATGCCATTTACAAATAGGTGCTAAAATGCTCTCAATAATAGAATCATGATATTAACCTATGGTCCCAACCTAGAACTAAAATTGTTAAAAAGTAGTAGAAAATATGAGTCTAGTACAAACTGATCTTTTTGTCTCTAAAAAGTAATTGTTTTTCCTAAAAGATGTACCATTAGTAAAGTTGAAAATTCATCAAAATAATTAACATGGTACTTCTTAGCACTAACAACTTTAAACAAAAAGATCCACTAGGATCTTACAAAAGTTATATAGTCATGTATCTATTACCAAGAAGTTAGATTGGATTGCAGATATAATTAGTGCAGCTATCAAAACATAATTCTGACCTTTTTGTTTCCTTCTTGTTGTAATTCTTTTCAGAAATACACTAATTATGGTAATTTCTGAAAATTTTAAGATTGTAATGAATGCGTATTTATAGAGACTTCTTGACAGTTGACTGACAATTATTTCTGAGGAGAGAAAAAAACCCTGAATTTAAAGATCAGAAAGTTGGATGATTATCATCACTTGATAACCATGTGATTTGGGGAAGATAATTTTCTTTTTCTCAAATGTAGAAAAGTTTCTCTCCTATGTATTATAAAAATATTCCCTCTTGTTACCTTCCAGCAAATTTCAAATGAACTAAAATGAAATACTATTCTTTTAATATATTTACAGATTTTTTACCAACATTTAATGCACCTTAATATTTTTAAAAGGCTGGGATTTAGCTCAGTTTGTAGAACGCCACTCTGCAGTCTCTGAGGTCCCAAGTTCAATTCCCAGCACCGCAAAAATTGGAGAAGGACCTGGCAATCCACTCCTAAGGCAATCCCGAAACAGTCAGCCATTGCAAACCTTATGAGGGTCGCAATGAGTTGGATACCTACTCGACGGCACGTAACAACAATTATACTCAAACCTTTGAATGAATTCTCTCCTAAAATATGTTGGACTGACATTTTAGGGAAAGAGGCATTAGGAATAGACATTAATTCTGACATTAGTTAACCCAATGGTTATCATCATATTGGTCTTTTTAATAATTTTAAGCAATTTTAGTAACTAGTATTTTCTTTTGTAATTACCTTATTTTCCTAGGGTTTCATATTCACACCAGTGGAAATCTTATGTTTTCCTTTCTATCATTTCCTTTTACTCAATCCCATTTTTCTGCCATTTTTCAAATTTTTCTTATTGTATTTATTGTGTATGTGTATGCAATCATTTTATGTATTTGAAAACATATTTTTGATTCAGCTGTTTAATTCTACTTTCATTATTTATTATTTTCCTTTTGGTTTTTCTAATAACTTCAGATGAATGTTTAATTAATCTAGGTTTTTCTTCCCTGCATAGTATGCAAAAGTTAAAGACTCAGGATTTCTCTCTTACTTCTGCATTAACAGTTGTCCATAGTTTCAATATGCTGTATTTTTTTTTAATTATGACTTTTATAAAGACTTCTGTGAATTGTCATTTTACTCCTAGAACAGCTTGGAATTATTTTTAAGTTTTCAAGTGATGAATTATTGTTACTTATACTTTTGTTTTAATTTTCAATTATATAGCAAAGCAAATTTATGTTAAAAAAAACTTTATAAATAAAACTTTGGAACCTAATATGTTCAATATTATGAAAGTTCTAAAGTACCATAAGTTGAAGGATGTTCTTTAATCAAAGGATATAAATTTCATCCTATGCTTATCAAAGCCACTTTATTGACAATCCCAAGTGTTGATAGGGACATGAATCAACTAGAATTCTCAGACATTGTTGTAAAATAGTTTATTATTGTTGTTGGGTGTCATTGACTCAGATCCAACTCATAGAGACCCTATGTACAACAGAACAAAACTACTCAACCCTGTCATTTATATGATCTTTTTATGTTTGAGCCCAATGTTACAGAAACTGTGTTTCTTCTCAATTTGAATTGGACTCCATCAGCAAAAGAAGGCCCCAGGGACTTTACTCTTCACCCATCATTAAGATCAACTCATTGTGAGGAAGCAACTCCTCCCCAGTTATTTCTTGAATGCGTTCCAGCCTGGAGGACTCATTTTCTGGCACTATATTTGACCATGCTTCTCTGCTATTTTCAATGGCTGTTTCAGGAGTGGGCTTCTGGGTTCTTTTCCCTCATCTGTCTTGATCTGGAAGCTCAGCTAAAACCTGTCCACCATGGGTGGCCCTGCTGCTATTGAAATACCAGTGGCATAGCTTTCAGCATCACAGCAACATGCAATATCCCATAGCACAACAAGCTGGCAGACACATGGGAGTAAAGTAGTTTAACTACTTGCAAAACATTTTTTTATCAAGTTAAACATCCATTTCACTCTTAAGCTTTTACATGAGAATGATGAACAAATGTCCAAATAAAATGTCAATTACTTATGTAGTTTTGTTCACAATACCCAAAAGTGCATGAACCCAAATATCCATTAACAAAATGAATAAAAAGTGATTGTAGACTTATACAGCAGAGTATTGCTCAGCCATAAAAATGGAGCTAAGTATACAAGCAACACTGGAATTAAACCTCAAAAAGATGAGTAAGACCAAGGCAGAAACAGAAGGCTACCTGTTGCCAGTATTTTTAGAGCAAAGCCTTGGTGCTGAGAGTCCCAACAGATTAGGCTCCTCCACCTGTCCCAAAGTGCCAATTAAAGAGACAAGTGAGAAGCAGAGAAAAGAGATTTAATCAATGTGCACAATGAGAAAAGGAAAAGATAAAGGGGTCTACTGATGGCAAGTCCATCCTCAGGGTATTCACATGAGCTTTATGTTTGAACAGAGGAAGAACTGAGGCAGCAGGGAGACAGAATGCATAATTAAGCAATCCTGGGCCAGCTATGATCTGGTTGACCATTATCTCAGTTCTATTTTGGCAAGGTGGTCCAAAGAAGTTATCAATGTCATTGCTTGAGGAGAGTAATCTGGGTTCCATAAGATGATGACAGTTGTTCCAGTGTGCAGTCCCACCATGATAGATAATTGTCCTCATTTGAGGGATGGCCTGTCCTAGGCTCACCAATGGTTAGGTGAAGGTTGGTCCCTTGTCATAGAGATGTTATCCACTTATCCTATAGTTCCTGGAATCCAAGGTAACTACAGGAGAGATTGACTAAATAGGAAAGTGTAAGAGGCAAAAGTAGGGGCAAAATGGGACAAAATTGAGTTAGGCCAGTGACTGGTGACCTTTTTTGCTTTTAGTTACCTAGTAGGCTGGGGTTTAGCTCAGTTGATAGAGTGCTTCTTTGCACTCCATGAGGACCTGGGTTCATTCCCCAGCACTGCAAAAATAGGAGAAGGACCTGGCGGCCCACTCCTGAAACAATCCTCAAAACAATCAGCCATTGAAAACCTTATGAGGGTTGCTATGAGTGGGACCCAACTCGATGGCACCTAACAACAACAACACTGCATACAAGGAAGGAGTCAAGGCTTTTTGGTTTGTAGCAAAACTGATTTCTGTTATACATACGTGATTGTATGTGTGTGTAATCGTATAGTGTGTATAATTGCTTAAAAT
The DNA here is from genome assembly GCA_007922755.1 of Pedetes capensis. NCBI lineage: Eukaryota > Metazoa > Chordata > Mammalia > Rodentia > Pedetidae > Pedetes > Pedetes capensis. The sequence goes on from VMDO01020927.1 coordinate 9,531, forward strand.
TTTTATCTATAACATACAAAAGTAATCTACTCTTATAGAAATCTGACAGTGATTGCCTGAAGAATAAGAGGGGTATCTGCAAAGGATCAAAGGGAAATTTGGCATGAAGAAAATATTCCAAATATTGATTAGGACAGGAGTTACACAGTGGGTACATTTGTTAAAACTCTTAGAACTATATATTTAAATGTACACATTTTATATCTATATCACACTGGATCATATTTTCCTTTCATAAACACTATAGCTGATCCAACACTGTCTTTCTACAATTAACATTACTGCAAAGAAATACGAGACCCACTTCTTTTTTCTTCCATCATCAATAATATAGTTCTACCTAGACTCAATGACACATAACAACAACAACAAAGATCTCTTTAGAGTTCTTTATCCTTTACACTTAGTCCATTTTCTAGAACATATAATCTCAATATTTGTCCACTTGTTTTCCTTGAAATCTCTTGAAATAGCTTTATCTCTTGAAATAGCTTTATTCCACATGATCTGTTAACTGTATAACTCATCTTCACAGATACCAATTAGGCTTATCTTGATTAGTATTTTTCTGGCTTTTATTTCTACCAGTATTTCAGGAATAATTTAGCTCTTCCTTTTCTACCAAAATTTTTTTTTTTTACTTTTCAAATGTTATGTGTGATAACAATCCTACTTTTCATTGTTTCCAATAGGGTCTTTATTCCTATAATTGCTTATTGCTTTTTCTTTCAAATTATTTCATTTTTTTCAAATTTTTTATTCTCTCTGTTTCATCTCTTTGATTATGCTTTAATCTCTAAATTTATATGAAAGCTCAAAGATTTTTAAGTCTAAGATTTCTTTTGACTTTAAATATTTCTGACTTGCTAAAGCAATACATTTCCCAATGTCTGTTTCTGAGATCTTTTGTTTATTGTATTTATTTCATTCACTTTCTTAAAATTATTCAAAGAGAGATTTGCATGCATTATTACTTTTATTTGTATGATTTGATTCCATCTAGATCTAATATTTTCCATGAAAAGTGAAGCTGGAGAATTCTTGACTTTATTACTGGACAATATCTTACCCATATATTTGAAATTGGAATTTGAGTTGTAAGACAGAAGGTTGTTAGTTTAGAAGCGTTTCTGAGATTTTTGGTTGCATGGCAACAGAAGAATTGTTGGTGTGCTAAGTGAACTGAGCAACCACAATTGGATTTATTATTTTTCCATCCTACATTTTGTTTGGATGTTGGTCCTCAAAAGAATGCAGTCCTAAAAGGCCCTCTCCTCAAATTTAGTTCTTACATACTTCAAGCCAGTGCAAAGTTCATTGGCTATACATGTTTGGCTTGGTTTGTTTGCTTTCAATGATGTTCAAGAGTTTTCCTTAGACAACTATAATCAGTAGTTACAAAGCTGTTTCACATTATTATATCACCTTTGCCTGCTACATCTACTCCAAGCTCTTTTGTCTTTTTTTCTGGAAATCTTCCAGTACCACAGACAATACACTTCTTCCGTTCCTTTTTTTTTTTTTTTTTTTTTTTTTTTTTTTTTTTTTTTTTACATGCTTATTGTCCTATTTTTCAGGCCTCGCTTAGTGTCTTTCAGAGAAAGTATGTGGCAGTAAGATCTGGTAGTTGTTTGTCAAGTCTTAATGATTCAATCTAAAGTTCACTGTCCGGTAGATATTCTTTAACTGTATATGGCACAGTGAGGTTACTATTTCTTATTTTTAAACTTTATTCTACTTCAAATAATTTGAGGTAGAGAAATTAAGTAAAATGTATGTTTTCCATTATCTTTACTATAAGCTCTAAATTCTGATTCTAAGAATTCAAGAAACTTCAGAATATGTGACAAAAACAATGATGTTGTTGCTTTTATGTATACAAATATGGTTCTGTTAACCTATATAGCCAGATTTGACTGTATTTTTTCTAGAGGGAATGTGTTGGCTCTAATTTCTTGGTATTGTATTTACTAAATATCAGTAACTTCTTAGTGATTTAAAATTAAACATAACAGACTAAAGAAAATAATAAGGAAGCAATTAAAGGCAATGCAAATGGTGAGTCCATTGGAGGGAATTTGAAAAACAGAGTCATGAATGTAAAGAATAAGCTTAGTGTTTATTGGCAAATTTTTGAACAATTCTTGGTTATATGAATGGAAAAAAGGAAAAAAATGAAACATGATGGATTGAGCAAAGGGAAGAATGGTTATGGAAAGGAACTGAGAAAGTCAATAAAATTAGGCACAAAGCCTATTTTCTGAGACACGTAAGCCTTCAGCTGGAGTGACAGGAAGATCACTGATGGTGATGAGCTACAATTTAGTAATGTAAAACATTCTCTCTCAGGTTATTCAGTTGTCATTATGTTACTTCATGTTAATTAGTACATGGTTTTCATCCAACAGTGCTCTATAAATTCCTTTAAAAATTGAAGAAGAGTACGTGGTTCTCTTTAAACAAAGATTTTAGTGTACATTAAACCAAAACTCAGAAACTTTAAGCCTGTTCAGAAAAGAATTGGAATAATAATTCAAACAGAAGATAAAGTTATATAAGCTAATTTTTCTATGTTCCATTATGTACGACATAACAACATTATAGTCAATGATAAGTCACACGTAAAACAGTTGTGCCACAAGTTTATAATGGAACTGAAAAATTCCTATTGTCCGGTGATGTTGTAGATGTCATAATGTCATACCATATTAGGTGAATATATAGGCACTTTTAGAAGGAGAATAGAGACTGAGTTTGAAGCTACAGAAGATAAAGCATATAAAATGAAGAAGACATGCTAGAAGGATTTTTAGAAACACTATAATCATAAAAATGGTTGGGAGTTTAAGCTGCAACCAAGGAGGAGGACATTTGCTCTCAAACTCTGGAGGGCAGATACCAAGGTGTTGTGAATATAAAGACATTTTGGGGAGGGAATAAGAAGTTGATAGTTCGTGTCTAGAAATCTGCACCATAGAGATAGATCCATTACGCAAAAGAAGATGAGAATAAAGGTTAGAATAAGAATTTGGGAACTTTATCTACATTAAAGCTTTGGTAAGTAGTATGTAAACAACAGTGACAAAAAAGTAGAAGCTGCATCTATGAAACAAGTTGTCTCCTAATGCAAAGTACGAATTTAGTTTCCAATTGGGTTGTTGTTAGGTGCCATCGAGTAGGTGTCCAACTCAGAGCGATCCTACATAAAACAGATGACACACTATTGATAGTGCTTTCTCTGCTATTCATAGGGTTTTTGATGGCGGATTGATTTTTGGGAAGTGGTTGTGGGGTCCTTCTCCCAAGCCTACAGCACCTGGTGTTCCCTGGCAGTCTCCCATCCAAGTACTAACCAGGCCTGATCCTGCTTAGCTCCCATAATCTGAAGGGATCAGATGCCACGGTGCTATGGCACCAGGCTCTGACTGGGTACCCAACTCTAACAAAGGACAATCAACCTGAGACCACTGTTTGCCACCAGTCTAATTGAAATGACTGGTCTGAAGTCTTGGTTTGATAATTGATGAAGTGGGCAAGAGAAGCCCTAAAATGCTGTAAGCAGAAGGCAATGAGCAATTCTTGTGGGAGTTTAAAACTATGACAGGAATACAGTCAGTAAAGACCATGATCATGAGGTTTCAGATAGAAATGAAGACTCAACTAGGAAGGAATCACAAGAGGTCATGTGTGTTATATGCGGGGGAAAAACAATCTTGGCTAAGTTTTGTCCATGCCATGAGACTTTGAGAGACACTGTGTTTACAGGTGACTAATTAATCTGGTAGAGGAAATTTAAAGGTATCCCAGCATCCAGGCCATGGTTATTGCTGGCTGCATTTATCCATGTTTACAGTAAGAATTGGAAGCAAAAAGCAGAGCAGAAGGACTTAAAATTTTTCAGATTGGTCAGAAATACAGTGTAAAGTTGGGACCAAGGAAGTTGTGGTTGTTAAAGAGATTAGCAACAGTAAAAGGAGTCCAAGTACAGTGGTACTTCAGTACTCAACCACAATCTGTCCTGGAAGTCTGCTCAAGTGCTGATAAGTTTGAACACTGAACACTCTTTCTCCTTAAGAACTAATGTAAATGTATTTATTGGTTCCAGCATCATACTGAATGGCTAATTCAGACACACGTATGTCATTCACATACTTACCAATAAGTTCTTTTTTTAATTAAATTATTCTTACTGTTTACTTCTTTCCCTCAGTTTTAGTGCTAGAAAGTTTCTTGGGTGCCATGATGACCATATAGTGAAGTTATGTATATATACGTTTAAAAACCCCACAAGATCATAAACACAGCAAAGGATAGGTCTTTGATTTTTGAGTTTGATATGCATGGTGATACTTCCCCCTTTATTTCGCCTAGAAGCATTATAGCTGTGACATCTCATATAGGTTTTAGGGGAGTTGGTCAAGTCCCAAGACAGTAGTTGAGCACTAAACCAGAATTTTTTCAAAGATATTGGTCTACCACTGATATTAGTCAACGATCTAGCACAGAAGCAGTTTGAATGCCAAGGTACTACTTTACTTTGCACAGAGACAATAGGAAAGATGCCTTGAGAGCATCTCAGGAATTTGACAGATCCCACCCATCATAAGCTCAAGGGTTGTTGTTGTTGTTAAGTGCTGTCAAGTCGAGTCCAACTCATAGCGACCCTATGTACAGCAGATTGAAACACTTGCCGATTCTGTGCCAGGCAAACCATCTTATTTATGTTTAAGCCCATTGTTGCAGACACTGTGTCAATCCATCTGGTAGAGGGTTTTCCTTTTTTGCGTTGACCTGCCACTCTTCCAAACATGATGTCCTTCTCCAGGGATTGTTCTCTCCTGGCTACATGTCCGAAATATGTAAGATGCAGTTTGGCCATTTTTGCTTCCAAGGAGCACTCTGGTTGTACTTCTTCTAGGACAGATCTGTTGGTTCTTTTGGCAGTCCATGGTATATTCAATAGACGTCTCTAGCACCACAATTCAAAAGCATCAATTCTTTTCCTGTCTGTCCTGTCTGTCTTGTTCAGAACAATATGATGCCACTGAAAATACCATGGCATGAGTCAGACGCACCTTCGTCTTCAATGTGACATCTTTGCTTTTCAATACTCTAAAGAGATCTTTTGCCACAGCTTTTCCTAGAGCTCAATGGTAGGAAAGAGTGAACTCATTTGAAAGACTTTCCCCTGGGAAGAGAAAACCTCTGTGGTATTCTGCTCACATAAAGCCTCCTAGGGAATTGTTTCCTCCAGAATCTCTTTCATCATGTTCAAGTGCCTAGGCACTCAGAAGCCAATACAGCCATGGTCCAATGGGGTCTGGCTTCACTTTGAGTTGGTGGCAAAACTTGGTATTATCTGTGCAAGGTTCATTTTGTAGTCTTGCAAAATGCCAGGATTTATAGGGTCATGGAGGCTTCCAATCAGATTTCAAAGGAAACTCTGAGAGGCCAGGCAGCATGTGATACAGTTGGAGTCTTTCTAGGCAGTCCCTGAGAGGGTGATGCACAAAGCTGTGGAGGTGAAACCTAAGGTGCAGTGGAGATCACTGGATGTTGGAAATGCAGGTATAATGGAATGTCTGCTAAGAAAAGCCACAGGCAATGAGTATAGCTAGCCAATCCAAGAGAGCCCTTTGGAGTTCATATCACACTCATAATTGCTCAGATATTTTGGTACTCTCTTCCCTGGATGTCAGACATAGGGCTAAGGGATTTAATATTTGCCCTGTTGGATTTTGATCTTGCTTTGGTCCCATCCCTCCTTTCTACACCCCCATTCCTCCCCTTTACAATGGGAATGTTTTCTCTGTGCCATTGTATGTTAGAAGTATACAACTCCTTTTTATTTTATAGGGGCTCACAATACACAGTTTTCCTTGAGTCTCTCTCAGTGGACACTTGAACTTGGAATTCTGGGAAATACTGGGATCTCTGGGAGACGGACTAAATGTATGCTCCATTATAAGATGGATATGAGCCTTTTCAGGGCCAGGTGTAGAATGTTGTGATTAAAGATGTGTTTGTATTTCTTCTTTTGAGAACTATCTGTTCCATTCCCTGGCCCTCTTATTTGTTGTATTATTATTTTGTTGTTGTTGTTGTTAGGTGCTGTCAAGTGGGTGTCCAACTCATAGTGACACTATGTATAACAGTTGAAACACTATTATTGGTGCTACTCTGCTATTCATAGGGTTTTCAATGGCTGGTTGATTTTTGGGAGTGGGTCGTTGGGTCCTCCTCCCAAGCCTACAGTATCTGGTGTTCCCAGGTGATCTCCTATCCAAGTACTGACCAGGCTCGACCTTGCTTAGCTTCTGAGATCTGACGGAATCTGATGCCACAGTGCTAAGGCTGTAGGCTTAGGATTATTTGTTACTTTGGTGTTGAATTTCATGAGCTCTTCATGTATCCTAGATATTAATCCTTTGTCAGATGTATAGGAAGCAAAATGGTCAAGAAACATATGAAAAACATGTTCAACATCCTTATTCATCAGGGAAATGAAAATCAAGACTACACTGACATTCCATCTCACTTCAGTCATAATGGCTAACATCACAAAAAAAAAATTCTGGCAAGGATACAGGGTAAAAGCAACTCTTTTACACAAATTAGTACATTGATTATGGAAATCACTATGGAGGTTTCTCAGAAAACTAAAAATAGAGTGACTATATGATCCAGCTATACCACTTCTAGGTATATAATAAAAAGAAGACAAGTCATCATATCCCATAGACACCTGAATGTGCATGTTTAGTACAGCAGTATTCACAATTTCAATGATATGGAATCAGCCCAGATGTCTATCAATAGATGATTGGACTAAAACAAATGTGGCATATATGCAAAATGGAATATTATTCAACAGTAAAGAAGACTGAAATAATGTAATTTGCAGCAAAGTAGATGGAACTGGTGATCATCATTTTAAATGAAATAACCTAGACTCAAAAACAGAAATACCATATGTTCTCACTCATATGCAGGAGCTAGATATGCCTGAATGAGAAAAATACATATATTTGTATATACAATTATAACACAATTGTATACCCCTAAGATTTGAAAATATAAGGGGATACTTCATGAGGGGGGAGGGGACAAGTGAGAGGGGAAGGATAATGGGAAAACTGAGAGGGAGGGAGCAACATAGAGGGGTGAAGAGGGAGAGAACAATGGCAATATACAGGATGAAATTCTATAAAAATGCCATAATGAATCTCACTACATTGTATTCAATCTCAAAAAAATCATACTACACTTCATAAGTGTGTGGAACTATCTTTACATGCCAATCAAATTTTTTTGTAAAATGATTAAGGAAATCAAAGTGTCAACAATCCTGATTTGATAATTGTACACTGTAAATATGAACTGAGTTATTACTGTGTACCTCATTAATACATACAATTAAATTACTAATAAATAATGCATCTAAGAAAAAATGATGTGCTTGGGTGTGAGGTTAACAAAGGGAATAGATCTGTGATGGTTAATTTGGATTGTCAACTTGTTAGAATTGAGAAATATCTGGGAGATTAGTAAAGCACAACTCTGGATGTGTCCACAGGCTGTTTCTGGAGTGGATTAACTAAGAAGGGAAGATGCACCTAGAATGTGGGCAGCAACTTTCCATAGTTTGGGGCCCAGATGAAATAAAATGAATAAAAGAACAAAGTCATAAAGGGCAGATACTCTCTTTCTGCTTCCTGGCCACCATGATGTGAGATGTTCTACTATATCATGCCCTCCCCACTATGATGGACTGAAGCCTCTGAAACTATGAGTCAAAATAAATCCCCCCTCCCTTAAGTTCTTTGGCTCAGGTATTTTGTCAGAGCAATGGAAAGTCTGACTAACAGAGGGTAGCAATTAAAATTTCCAGACAAGCATTTTTAAATGCAAAGAAGAATCAGTGAGCTATTTCTTGGCATGAACAGTATTTATACAAACCTAATAAGATGCTTCTTAAAGATTTTCCCAATATACAAGCATAGAAGACTTAATTGTGATTATAAGATAAGGTATTGTTATCAATCTTCACAATACATAAATGAAAGAAATTTAGTAAAAGGAGGAAAGTAACCTCAATATGAAGTTTTAGGTAATATAATGAAAAAGAAAATCTCTCAACCTTTAAATCTCTCCATAAAAGTACAGAAAGAAATGACTTTTATTATTGAATGAGCATTAAGCCAGAATGTAATACACAGGCATTCTGCTAAGAGATTTTTGCAAAGATAGAAAGAAATCTCACTCTTTTATATAGCCAAGCAGATACACACTATTACACATACATTTTCAAGATAAATAACAACTAGTTCTTGAATAGAAGGAATTGACAGCATCATTTGTCACATATAGTTTATCCTATCACTAATCTTCATGGAAGGAGATCCTTTTGTATCTTGGAGGATAAAAGTTTTCCAAAGTAAATGCTCTAAGTAAAATGAGAGAAAGAGAAAATTAAATGTGTTACTTTTAATATTTATTTGAACTCTCAGAAGGTAATTATGTTAGTGGCCTTTTCCTACAACATGATGTATCAGAGACCCTTGAGATGGTGAGACATGAAATAAAGGTGGTTAGGTAGTCTTTGGAAGAAGGAAAGATAAACTAAGAATCCAAAATAATGATAAAAATGAGATTGAGAAGGAGGGAAAGTGAGAGTATTATGTAAACAAGCCAAATTCTCATCCTATGTAGCTAATGGTGAAATTAATTATGAAGAACAGCAGAACTTCATATCTAAAGATATTTTAGGAACTGTGAGGGAAATAGATATGAAAATTAAATATGTTTGGCACCAAAAAGCAAGATTTGAGTGAAGACTACTACTTATAAATGTGGTTTTTATATTATAAAAAAAGAAAATATATGGTACATTTTAGTGACCCAACCAACCATTAAACACAGACCCAAACCATTAAACAGACCCAACCATTAAACAGAAAAAATAAAAAATAAAAGCAGACTTCACAAGGAAATAATTTAATGACATTACATGATTCTTTTAAAAGTATGGTTTTAACAACTTTTGGTTATCTCTATATTTCAAAAGATGAAACATGATATATATGTATGTATATGTATTTATATGCATACAAATGTATGTGTATGTGTGTATGACTATCTGAAAACACCTATGTTAAAAGAATTTTTGTTTTAAAATTTTTCAAAAAAATCAAAAAGTGCAGCTTGTAAGATAGTATAATGAATATCTCCATGTCAACACCCACAGTTTACCAAATCTTCCCACTATACTTTGTTCAAAAGTTCTAATTTGTATTTTAAAACTGGATCCTCTTAGTTTTAGACCATCTCAGAGTTTCCATGTTTCTGATAAAAGCGAAGCTTGTATCAGTACAGTCCTGATTTAGAGCCACCAGGAGTGAAGGACAGGCAATTCCTACCCTCCCTCATGCCATACACACATACCTCTTACGGCATTGAATCCATCTCTGTCTGGGGTCTAGGCTCTCTCATGAATTTAATGTCTGGGACACATGGACCAAGGAGGGAGAAGCTAATTACTTATATTACCTTTTCCCATTAGCTCTTGAGGTATTCTGTGCATATGGCTAGGATTTCCTAACAAAGCTGTATTATTAGTAGTGCTGACCTGTATGTTAAAGATGAGAATAGGTTGTTTTACTCTTTCAGATTTGGGCCTTAATATTAGATTCAATCATGTCTAAAAGTCAACTCCTGATGTCTACCCAGAAATTTCCACCTTAGTGGCTGGCCACTTCCTTCTAGTTACTCGAAAACACTCTTGACTCCTCACTTTTTCACTTCATTTTTTATTTTGAGATAGGTCTTATTAAGTTGTACAGGCTGCCTCTGGCCTCAAACTTGAGATCCTTCTGCTTCAGCTTCTAGAGTCACTGGGATTGCAGGCATGCATCACACTACCTGGCTCCCCATATTCTGCAACCATTTATCAGCAACAGTTGCTATTGGACCTGTAATCTCATCTCTTCTTGCCATTTACACTGCCACACAACTGCTCAACTTTTCCTTGGATTATTGCAATAGTATTTTTTAGACAAGGTCTCACTATGTAGCACAGGTGGGCCTCAAACTTGCAATCTTCCTGTCTCAGCCACTGATGAGTGGGATTACAGGCATGCACCACTATGTCCAGCTTGTAATAGTCCTGTAAATAGTCCCTTCTTCTACTCTACCTCCTCATTCTCAACATAGTAGCTTGAAAATATTTTAAATAAGTCAGATCATGCTCCTGCTCCACTCAAAACGTTCCATTTCATTCAAATTAAAGGCTGAATCCTTTACAAGAGCTTATAAATCTCCTCTTTCTCTCTGACACAATCTCTTGCAATTCCCACCTCCCTCAGGTTGTTATTCCCTCAAACACAATAAGCATATCCTCATCTCTGGAACATTTCCTTTGCATTTGATCAACCATGTATCATTTCTTTATTTCCTTTCTATTTTTCCCTTCAATTGTGACTTTTCAATGAGGTTTCTCTCACCAGAGTATAGGGTAAAGGAAGGCCAGCCCCAGCCTCTGGGACTCCATACCTTATTTCCTCTGCTTTACCTCTGTGGCAATTAACTGCTGCCATAGTACATGTTATACTTATTTATGCATCAGGGCCTTTGTTTTCCACCAGAAAGCATGCTCTAAAGGGGGGGGGGGCATTGTCTTCTTCATTTACTGCTTTCTTCCCAGCACTTGTGAAAATACTTATTTCAATTGGTACTTTTTCACAGAAGCCTTTCTTCACTATACCCAAATATAGTCTTAGGTTAGTTTGCTCTATTACATATTCTCCTCAAAAGTCTCCATTTCCACTGCTCAGCACTCTGCAAATTGCATTAATATATTTGGATAATATCTGCTCCATAAAGTGGAAATGGCAAGAGGATTATTTCTTAATCTGTTTGGGCAGCTATGACAACAGTTCTTTGCTACTTTATAACAAGGATGATCTTTCCTCCATGTGCAATGACGTGTTCCTTGCTCCTGTCTGAGCCCTCATCAGAACGACCTTTACCATCCATGCACTAGCAATATTCTGTTTATAATCATGTAGACATTCTCCAGGAAAATTGATACTTTCTCCACAGATCTCCTTTTTTGTTCCTTAATCGTCACCAGGATTGCCTATAAAGACCCTTTTATAGAACTACTAGATTTTTTCTCATTTACAGTTAAAAACTCTCCCAAACTCACTTTCAAATTTTGAGGCATTTATTACAGCAACACTTCCATTTCATGGTGACAATTTTCATTCTTAACCTATTTGGGCTACTACAACAAAATATCACAAACCAGGGCATTCATAAACAACAAAAATGTATTTCTCACAGTTCTGGAGGGTAGAAAGTGCATGATCAAGGTACCAATATACTTGATATTGGTAAGCACACAGGCTTTTCTTCACCTTCCGCCACCTGCTGCCATGAGAAGAGGAGTTAAAGTATCACTATATAGTCTGGGCTGACTTCAAACTCATGATCCTCCTGCCTCAGCCTGCTGAGTTCCACCACACCTGGCTGAGGGCCTGCTTTCTGATTCATAAATGAGACCTCCTCACTGTGTGCTCACATGGGGAAAGGACAAGACAGCCCTCCAGGGTGTTAGTTTGTTTTTGTTTTGTTTTTTATAAGACCACTAATTCCATTCGTGAAAGCTCTACTCTCATTTCCTCATCACCTCCCAAAGGCCCCGCCTCTTAATGTTAGATTGTTGATTAGGTATTGACATATGAATTTTGTTGGGGACATAACATTCACACCATATAAAATTGTGTCTGACTTTGAATTCAGATGCCTAATAGTATGTCTGGCACATAATAAGTGTTCAGTATATACTTCATATGATGGATGGGTTAACTGAAAAAATTATTTAATGAATTCTTTATTCCACCCAGGCCAGACTATTTTTAGTCTATGGAGTTTCTCATTTCTCTTTAAAATTAAATATGTGTTTTATCTTTTCTACATTGCTTTTTAAACTCAGAAGAATCTTAGATGTGTTCTGTCAACAATTGACTCTACCCTTAGAATCATTTTGTGCCATTATGGTCCATGTATTTATTCTTCTAGTAACTATTTTTAAGCCATTTATAACCAGACTCATCTAGCCATTGCATATATAATTGTCAATGACAGTCCCTATCCTCATGAGCTTACATTACCATGAGGAGGGGAAGTAGAGACAAGAAAATAACTATAAAATATAATGCCAGAGGTTAGTCAGTGCTATAAGGAAAGCATAAAGCAAGATAAATTGATAGAAGATATGAGTGGATTCCTCTGGCAGGTAGTAAAAGGAAATTTTCTACAAGGTGCAGAGAGACAAGAGACAGAAAGCAAGCCATTCAGATATGTGTAGTGTCCTTGGATGAGGCCCCAGGTCTCAGTTTCTTGGTACTTTATGCCTATGGCTCACATCACAAACCTACCTTGAAGGATTTCCTTTAGTAAAACCAAGTGCCAAAGAGATTATATTTACTGACCCCTTCTTTCTATCAGTGATCCAAAGCAAGCAACAGTCCCTTTGCTAGATTTCATTCATATTCCAGTGTCAAGGAGTACTTCCCCAGTGCCTTCCCAGTAAGGCACTACTTGTTCTTGACTTCTTGGTCCTTGGTCTATTTCTGAGAGAATCTGACTTATGTCAGGGGAAAAGAACATTCCAATCATAGGAGTTGGCAGGTACAAATCCATGAAGTAGGAATGCCACTTATATGCTTGTGTAAATTTAAGGAAGTTTACATGGATACAGTGTGAGAGAAGTGGTAGAAAAGGACATGAGAGGTCCCCTGGGTGGACATATGTGCTGATTTGTCAGGTCATCTCTACCTTTCCCACACCCACCCAGCCATCCACACCACTGTGATCTTCAGGGCAGTGGTTATGTCTTATTCCTTCTTCCAACTCTGGGATCTACATTTTTCAGATGTTCAATAAATATTTACTAAATTCATCTATTTCTTTTAGATTTCCATGTTACTCAGCTTTCTGTTATTGTAACAAAATACATAAGAAAACAACTTGAAAGGAAATAAGGTTTATTTGGGCTCACAGTTCAGAGGTTTCAGTTGATGGACATTTACTTCTGTGTTTCTGGACCTGTGGTGAGTCAGAACACAGTGGTGAAAGGATCTGAGCAAAGCTGCTCACCTCATGGTATCCAGGAAGCAGAGAGAGACAAAGAGAGAGAAACAGAGACAGATACAGATATAGAGGTGATAGAGAAAAGATATTCCCTTGAAGGGCATGTGCCTGTGACCATATGTCTCCAACTTAGTCCCACCTCCTAAAGTTTCCACCACCTCCCAAGCGTGCCACTAGCTGGAAATCAATAGCCTTTAGGAGATATTTCAGATATAAACCATAGTAATTACCAAGAGGATATTTATTTGAGCTTATTGACTTGTTTCTTATTCTGATAATATCAACATTATTCTCCTTGATATTTTAGGAAAATCTTCAATTTTTATTTTGATAATTAAAAAATGAAAGACGGATACTATTACAGTAATATACATAGAAACAGGTTGTGTTTCAGAGTAAATAGACTAATTGAACAATTTGATAAGGTACAAAAAGAAGTGTGAAAAATCACCTAGATGGCTAGGGATTTTAAGTTATGTTGTCACAGTGTTGGAGTTTTTCTTCCCAGTTTTAAAAATAAAACCATTTGATTTTATTATGTCTCTTAATCATTTCAAATTCATGATTCAATAAAGTAAAATATAAATATTTAATTAATTATGCCTGTCTATTTTGAGGTTTTAAGAACAGATAAGGATAATAAATATTTCAGATGAGCTACATCTATACAAAGTCACGGTTTAAAATATTTTGGCTAAAAATAATTCCATTACCCATATACACAATAATACAAATATTTCCAAGACCAAAAAACACTGTTCTGTGGGTTAACTTGTCTCTACTAAGGTAGCCTGCCAAGCATAAAATGGATCATTAAATATTAATAACTATCAATTTCCTGTATTGCTGTCCTGAAAACACTGACCACAGCTCATAAGCTCTTTACCATTGCCTGTGAGTCATGCTTAGCTTCTGGTGTTGGGCTGGATCCCCTGACAGAAAACACAGCACTTTTACCTTTAGCAAAGTCTCACCGTGGACACTGAATTAGGTTTTTTAAATAAGGACTGGACTTCTCATGAGATACTGACTTTTGATTCATACTGTTCATTCACTGGCCATGCCCATTCTGTACCTAAAAAGGGACATACCTTTTTTTAAACAACATCTTGAATTGCTCATTGAACCCTATTATCAATAGAATATTGTATTAGTTTCCTGTGCCTGCTATAAAACATTACCACAAACTTGGTAGCTTAAAACAACCAAAATGTATTATCTCACAGTTTTGGAAACCAGAAGTACCAAATCCCTTTCACTCTGTCAAAATCAAGGTGTCAGCTGACCATGCTCACTATGGAGGCCCCAAAGGAAAATCTGATCTTTGCCTCTTCTACTTTGTTGGCTTGTTGGCTTGACTCCTTGGTTTAAGGCCATGCCTTTCTCAGCACCATCTTCCTATCACCCTCTCCTCTATGTGTGTCAAAATGCCCTCTGTCCCTCTCTCACAGGATCCATGTGATCACATCTACAGCCCCCCCCCCCGATAATACAGAAAAACCTCCTCCTCTCAAGATCCTTAACTTAATCCCATCTTGTCACATAAGATAATACTCAGTATTTTGCCATGAAGGTAATATTCCACAGGTTCTGGTTATTAGGATATGAACATATCTTTGGGACCACCATTTGGCTTATATATAAGCATCTTTTTGTGGTTGTTTATTGTTGTTTTGTGGTGCTTGGGATTAAACCCAGGGCTTTGTGCATGGTAGGCAAGTTCTCCAAAACTAAGCTTCACCCTAGGTCCTGACATTTTATTTTTTAATGGAAAATATCTTTATAGTAAGCTTCTTTAGGATCTTGCTACTAAAAGTTTATAAATTATTATCCACTTAAAATTATAAGTATAATTTGTATGTTTTAAGAAGAATGGATATATATATTGTTGTTGTTGTTGCTAGGTGCCATTGAGTCATTTCCAACTCATAGCAACCCTCATAGGGTTTTCAATGGCTGATTGTTTTGGGACTGCCTCAGGAGTGGATTGCCACATCCTTCTTCCATTTTTGTGGTTCTGGGAATTGAACTCAGGCCCTCAGAAACTGCAGAGCAGTGCTCTACTGACTGAGCTAAATCCCAGTCTGAATGGATATCTAGAGATACTTAATTATAAAAATAAATGAATCTTTAAGAAATAGGTTAAAATTTTATGTTCTTCACCCATTCTGCAGTGTAGATTACCCTGGTCTGTACAATTCCATATTTTAATGATTCCTTAGTGATTTACCTGAGTCTGTCTTCCTTTACTTCTCATGGGAAAATCTGAACTTCAGATGATCTCAATCTCTAAGGCCAGAATGGTCTTGGAATGATAACAATATAAGGTGTCCTATCACTGAGATCAGTCCTTAAATCAGCCAAGCTTCCATATGTCCTCAAGTCATTGTCTTAGGAGTCTATTTCCTGCCATTACCAAACTGGGTGCACCTCTTTTGAAAACAAAAATCTTTCTATTTTCAAGACCTACATCTATGTGTTCCATCTTGAAGAACAGACCTTAGTTCCCTTTGTAGGAATAGCTACATCATTTGCAGGGCTTAGTGCAAAATGAAAATGTGAGGTTCTTGTGCAAAAATCATTAAGAATTTCAAGATGAGGTTGGCAAAACATTAAACCAAGCATGAGTTCTTCAAAGCTCAAGATTCTTGGCAAAATATATTTTGCATATCCATGAGGCCAGTCCTATAGCATCTTTAAAGCATGAGCATCCACCTTCAGTGTGGACTCCGGAGTGCATCATTTCTCAACTTGATATGCAGTGATGGTAACCTCAGGTGCTGGTATTCTCAAAGGTGTCTTCACAAAATCCATTTATGAAACAAACAGAGATTTAATTCAGCTAAATGCTGGAAAATATGTTGAAAAGTTAAATGTTCCCATGTGTTTCACTTTGGATATCAGTTTTAACTTATTGAAAACCCACCCCAAACTAACTTAACAGATAAAGAGAAATTGCTGGCTAATGTAGTTGGAGGGAAAAAAACAGGGATGAGGCTGGAATCAGATGTGATTTAAGCAATGCTATGATTTAATTTCTCTATACATTTTTAGTTTTGCCTCCTCTGCCTATTCCTTTTGTTCTCCGATGGCAGTAGATGGATTTTGCAGTTCTACATTCAATATTTATGTGCAATAATGTCCAAAGATAAGCCATTCTTTTCAGTAATTTTCTCCTAATAATGAAGGGCCATTACTGGCAGGAGTTCCTAGAAAATGATCCAACTTCATTGACTCATGCAGAAATGCCCATTCCTGAACTACCATCTTATGGCCAGGAAAATTCTGTGTTCAGATAGGCATGAACCTGGCATCTTGGACCATGGCAAGGAGAATATACTTCCCTTTAGTGGTAACATGGACTGAGGAGATAAGGAGAGATTTCCTTTTAAAAATTTTAAAAGTTTACATAGGGCAATGAGGCTGAGTAGAGGGATAAAAGTTGGACAATAATTACAAAATTTTTCTTAAAAACCATATTTGAATAACTAAATAGGCATATATATACTTTCCTTCAGCATTGCTACTAAGATAACTGCTAGTTAAAATTGCTATCACTAGCCAGATGTGGTGGCACTCACCTGTAATTCCAGCATGCAGGAGGCTAATGCAGGAAGATCATGAATTTGAGGCCATCCTGGGCTACACAGCAAGACCCATCTCAAAAAAAAAAAAAAAAAAAAAAAAAAAAAGATAGCTACAACATAGTAAAATCTTAATATTTTTATCTCATTGCTTTAAAGCATAAACTCTGAATGGTTCCTTACATTAAATTGAAATTTTCAATTAGGAAAAATAGTGCTATGTATTTGTCACTAAAAAGATATGACAAAATGTATGTTGTAAACAAGCTGAAGGATGAATATAGTTATACTGCAATTTGTATAATTGTACACAAAACCTAAGAAATACAGCCCTGTTGCCCCTGCTTTTTCAAAGATAATGTATATAATTACCATCTTTACGTGAGACATTACATTTTTCAATGGTATATAGAGAAAGTGTTTATTTTTAAAAAATTTATGAAAGGATTTTTTTACTGTCTTTGAAAGAAAATACTCTAACATATTCCCAAGAGACAGTATGTATAGTACCTTGGTAAATATTGAGCAATACTCCAATGATATGCCCTTGGAGAAATGCAGAAGGAAAAAAAATTCACCTGTTATTTAGTCTATAGCTACTTGAAGCCTGTCTCATACTTCATGCTAAATATCAATCAAAGCATAGCAAAAAGACTCAAAACTTGCACATAAATATAATATTTTATTGCTGGATAGCCCTACATTTGCATCCATTATGAAAATTCAAAGGACAACTGCCAACTTGTCCTTAGTGCTAACATACATAATTAGGCCTTCATTAAATATTTCAATTTTGTCCTAGGAACATACTAAAATGATAAAATAGCTGTCAGAATGGAACATAATGTTCTTCTAATGTGCTTGCTATGCTTTCTTTTTAATGTCCACCTTAAAAATGATTCTATGTATGCTTACAGATGAAAAGGCACATGTGGGTTATAGGAATCAACAGGAACAATAGCATGGACATATTTTACTTAGTAGAATTTACCCTCTGAAATGAAAGTAAATGGTACATTTATTCTTCCAGAAGTGAATTGAGGAACAAACAGATAATAATTTCTGGTTAAAACTTGACTAGCATAATCAAAAATAATGGACCTTTAACATAGTTCCTTCTATGAAAATTATATATTGAAATGAATGTCATAAAGCCATGAGAGAACATCTGACTATAAATAAAGGCATTTTCTCATTATTTGAGAACAAGTAAGGTTGTCCCAGAATAAGTACACAAATAATAAATCTGTTCCAGGGGAACCTTCAAGAGAATGCCATTAATGTACTTTCAGGGAGGTTGTTTATAATAGTGTTTTCCTTAGATCTAGTAAAAATAAGTTTCTTGATAAATCAATGAATATAGGAAAAAAATTGTGAAATAGCCTATGCCTCTTTCATATCCATTCCAAGTTTCCTTTATATTTTCACACAATTTACCACTATTTACTATTTTTCCAGTCATTAAAGCAGCCTGAGATTTTTTTCTGCAGTCTAGGAGTACATGTCTACCAACACAAATAACATTTCTCTTACTCTGATACAAAATAAGCAAAGAATAATACAGTCAGATTGTATGTCACTTTGATAAATACACTTTAAGCTTGTTGACTAGATAAGTAATATGATGGGAGAGCACAGGAATTAACAAAATTGTGCCCTAACACATTTCCCCCTTGATTTTTATATTTGTTTGTTTATTAATTCTTATTTTGTGGCCCTGGGGATTGAACCCAAGGCCTTGTGCATACTAGACAAATGCTCTACCACTGAGCTACATCACAGTCCTGGCATGATGTTTTAAAAGATGAACATGACAAAACAATCTGGCAAAGATGTGTATACATGTCTTGCTTTGTTTTGCTTTACTTTTTTGGCTCACAGAATAGTAAGAAGAGCTCATTTTTCCTAGTGTCCGCAAGAGGTTATCCATGTGTATATCATTGAGATCTGGGATTCCTTTACCCCTGTGGAACAGGAATACAGAGTTTTATCTTCTAAAGCATTTGTCTAAGACAGAAATGGTTAAAATGAATAGGAAATAAAATGTGTGTTACTGAAGGGGGAGTTTCCCTGAGAATAGAAATGGAAAAGTAGTTAAATGCTGTGATCAGCTAGATCCCTGCTGAGACATCCCATTGGAGGGGGTAAAACTCCTGTGTGCACTGTATACAGAAGAGAACTAAATGTCATGCATGGGCATCTAGTAAAGATTTCTGCAGCCAATTTTGTTTGAAAGACTCATTTGGTTTGAAAGACTCAAGAAACAACTGGCAGTCTTTTCACAGAACAACAGCTGCTAGTAGCTGAAGAACAATGTAAGGAGACCATCATTCACTAAATTATTTAATGAGTATATCTACATTTCAGGCATTTTGTACTAATGACAAGTCTGCTCACCTAGTTTTCTCAGGATTATACAGATCCTAAAGTTTATGTACAGTGCAGTGGTTGCAAGTTCCCCAACAAAGACTGACAATGAACTTCCATAGAACTTGGCAAATGATTATCAGGATCTTGAGACAAAGTAAAATAATGTGGCATTTCTTACCCTGCATATCATGGCATACCATGAATCCACACTTTTCTCAAATGCAGAACTGGCATCACATTGATTAATACACTTCCAGACTTCTGTTTTCTCAATTATAGAGTAGGAAAAGTATCTCTGTCTCCTTTGTAACATTTGAGAATCAACATACTAAGCAAAAGCACTGGGGTTGAATTGCCCTGAAAATTCATTTCATTTTTGAGGATCTCAGTTATCTTACTTATAAAATAAGACAGGTTTTCTCATGGTCAATATTATTGACATATGAGGTAAACTTTGTTGGTATGGGGACTGTATATTTAGTCAACTGTATATTTAGCTTCTACCAACAAGATGCTGGCAGCATCTACCTCTTTGTTATAAAGACCAAAAAAGAAACATAAATAAAAGTCTCCAAACTGTGTCAAGTGTCCACTAGGGGGCAAAATCATGCCAGTTGGGAACCACTGATAGAGACCTATTCAAATTTAACATTTCATAATTCAATAATATTAGACAACAGACACTGAGAGCACTTTACAAATTGCAACGTGGAATACAAAAGTTATGTGTTCATTCATTCAACAGACTAAATTAAATAGCAACTAGGGATATGACAACAAACTACAAGGGATGAAGATGAATTACAAATGATGCCTTTCCCTAGGAGGGAATGTCTGCTGCACATATAAATAACATTTTCAGTATCCTGCAGAGGAATGGAATCTCAGGGTTAGAGATTTAGATTCACACTAGAGGGAAATTTAGGAAAGAAAAGCAGCAACTTCATGTACTGCTTTAAAGCAGAGTAGACCGTTAAAGAAAACCATGCTAGAGATTAGGCTAAGAAAAGCTATTATTTTTACTAATGTGGTTTAAACTTTCATTATTAGAATCATAAAGTTTTAGAGTTTGGAGGGACCTTAGAGATCACCTAATACCATCACCCTCATTTTCCAGAAGAGGAAATTGAATCTTTCCTCATCCCCTGTGCATTATAAGTAGATATAACAGAAATAAGCAAGAAAAATCTAAATCAATACCAAGAGCAGCAGGAGGTTCTCAGTTTATACATTAAGTTTTAAAGAGAATAAAACAAAGCATGACCTTCTGCTAAATTAGGAAAGAACTGCTAATACTACATGTCAGGATACTCTTGCAAGATTAAAACTATGATGCCTGAGAGGGTACACGGAATTCTTCAATGGGAAGTTCATTGCATAGAAGACTTTCCTTACTTCTGAGAGTATGATATTTTAAAAATTCCCTGCAAAAGATATAGGTGTACTTATTCTCAACCATCACCATAAGTTGTTTAGTGCACATTATTTTAAAGACAAGAAACAATGCACAAGTAAGTTATCCTAATATTTTAGAGATGCTTGGTAATTTCCAGAGCAAGCATTTTAATTAAAATGCCTGTGGTAACTGAGCAGGCAACATAAGTGTGTCAAAGGGAACAAGCATAAAACAATAGTTGCCTTCCTACTTGCAGTGCAAAACCTGAATCATAGGTCTGAAAGCACTCACATATTTTGTTTCTCATGTTGCTGAGGAAGTTAGAGAGTCCCTCAGAAATACACTGCCTGATTTTAGAAGTACCTGTCAAAAAGATTTAAACACTCCAAACATTAAAAATAAGAATTGAGGGAGCTTGAGAACTGGGATAAAAAGGTGCTATGCCTTTTATTTTATAAATCTATTTAAAATGTTTTTGTTGACAAGTAAATAACATAATATTAGTTGGTTCTTAAATTGTACCTTCTAATATTTAAATCTGAAAACATTTGCACTGGGGTAATATTTTAAATTATTAAGCAATAGTTCATGTCTTTTTGATACTTCCTTATGTTCTCTGACACTTCTCCATTCAAGGGACTAAAAATTTTTCAATAATTGTCTTGAGAGCAGGTTAACAAAAAAAGAAATAAACAGAAGTAATTACTGGGTTTAGAACTTCAAAGGCCTGGTGTAGTGAACTGTTCTACTTCAATATGTATCTGTACACTCTGAAAATTTAGGGCATTCCAATAAAGATAATTGAGAATGGGCAGTTTTCCAATAACAGAAGAAATCTCAGCCCAAATCCTGCCATATATGTCACCATTTATTGACAACCTGGAACACATACACAATAGCCATACAATAAAACATACAAAGCCATACAAAAACAATAAAACAATGATACAGCTTCCTGTCTTTTCCTGTGCTCCAAAACTATCTTATATGGAAAAGTTTTTGAGGCAAATGTGACAATATCCTATCATTAGATATAGTCCCCTATAAGTAGTAGAAATCTACTAACTAGGAGGCTCAAAGAATTTAATGTCTACAGGATAATATATTATTCCTGATTAGAACCAAGACAAAATTTTTCCATCTTGAGATACTACTTTGACTCAAGGATGACCAAAGTAAACTAGAACTTTTATGAAAAAGTAGAAGTGGAAACCGGCTCTGGTTCTTCTATTCCTCAAAAGTTTGGACTACTATTGCTGTGAATAGACCTAATTCAATTTGTCATATTTTCAAATACTACAAAGCCTCAGAAGATAAGCTGTATAAGGTAGCCAGGGAACCACACATATACCATATACCATACACACTCAAAGAGGGAGACATTTTGAAGCATGAGAAGGATGCTCTTAATAATTACATTGAAACAAAAATACAAATCAAAATTGTCCTGGGCAAACATATGATCATGCTAGTCAGTTTCAGTGAAAAACAAAACTCAGAATTCTGCCAAATATATAGTCATATTTTTGTAAGCTAAGGGAAGCCTTTGCTGTCTGTCCTTAGACACTGCAAAAAGGTCCTTGAATAAAGTGTCTTCTCTGTTTAGTTAAATGAGAAAAACGTTCCCAAGCTCTGCCTTTCAATAAAGAATCCAAGAACTGAATTTATTGCATATTTCTGCATAAATAGAAAAAGAAATTATAAAAGATTCATTTTGACTAGAAAACAACCTTACAGTGATCTATAGCTACCAGATTAAAAATTTCAATTTTAATACAGAACAATAATTTTTAAACCACTAGTCTTCTGGAGGTTATTAATTGTGCTTCATAGGCTATAGAAACAACACTGGAATTTTCCTACTTCTTCAGAGACCTTTTACAAATATTTCCAAAGATAATTTTATTAACAAAAAGCAGAAAAGGGAGTTTCTGATTCATCTTTGCAGTTTCCACAATGAACAGGGGAGTAAGATTAATACTTTTGTGACAATATCAGTATGCTATTTTATAAAAACTAATTTTATAGTACCAAAAAGTATTTGCTTTTCTGCCACTCACTGAGAAAAGAAACCACCTACTTTCTGGTATGAGATATATGCCTTCACCAGAAAGTAGGAGTACAAAGTTTTAAGGAAAATTACTAGAATTTCATTAGTTGGCAGTGAGATGAAAATATGAAAAATCAAGTCCCAAAAGCATAAAACTTTCAAAATGAAGTATGCTAGGAGAGAATTTCAGCAAATGGGATATAATGTAATATTTTGAATCTAACACCCCGAGGTGGAAACAAAGATAGTTTGATTCCAGTGAACATTCTAGTCAAATGAAATGTGAAAAATCAGGACCAAATGGAATTGTTGAACTTGAAGATAGGAGACAGAGCTCACATGACACTTTCAACATCATCTTCATTCAGGAGAGGTAGCCAAACACATGCAATGATCACCATGTATTTCACCAATGAAAAATTATATCATCTTTTTGCATACAATTTCCTTCCAATATCTGAAGTGTTTATGTAGTTATGTTCCTTCTATAGTGTGAATTCCTGACGATAACACTTCAAATGTCAAGTCAATACTCCACTGCACCCACACACACCCCACACTCCCCCCCACATGGACAATATGAATAAGAAGGTACTTTTAGTTTGCAAATATAAATGCCATGAACCATAAAGTATAATAACTGTAGCTGTCTCCCATCTAAGATCACATCAGTAAAAATTGTCCATTTTGGCCCGTTTCTACCTATCTTTAAAAAGAATAAAAGCAAACTGTAGCCTCAAGTTATTATGTTGTAATACGTAGAAAACAGGATGCTCGCTTATTTCCTTGCATGTTCCTCTGACTATGTGGAGTGCTAATAAAAGTCCAGGATGGGCATGAGGTTTATGGAGCATGAAAAGGGCTACCTTGAGGTTTGTAGAGGCACTAGGAGCCCTGATTTAACCTGAACTGTAGAGACCTGTCATCAGGAGGTTCTTCAAATCCCTCTACTATCCTAACATTTTTGACATCCAGAATTTGAGATTATGACCATTTTTTCTTTTCTGTAGTGCCTCAAAATGGGGATGCTTCTTTTAAAGCTACAATCATAGTCAAAAAATAAAAAGGAAAAGGAAAAAAAAGCTTCTTTTTTCATTCAATGGATATATATCTGTTATTTCTGAATTTATTTCAGATTTGGTTAACACTCAAATCACCCTATTTTTAGATGACTTCCAATATGCATCCTTCTTTGCAGCCTCCGAAGGCATCCTACAGTTCCTGGAATTGTTTCCCTAACTCCTACCCTCCATACGCAGGAATTCACCGCCTCTTTCATCTAACCATTTCCTACACTTTCTGAAATCTTATGGAGGCAGGATGTACCCATTCTGGGAAATGCTAATGTTCGCAATGAGATTTGTCTGCTACTCTTCTGCGCTCTTCTGCGCAACCAAACCACTATCATAACGTTGCAAACTCCAGGCTTAGGGAAAAATGAATTCCTAATACTCGATTTCCCTTCAACATTATCATCATTGTATTTCACTGTAACAAAGAAAACATTTTAAGCTGTCACAAATAAGAGTTTGCTATTAAGGTGGTGTTTTAGATCTTATTCATGGGATGACTCATTTTTGTACTCTCTGTTAAGTTCTTTGGAATCATTGAAATAGATGTTTGGCAGAACCCTTGATGCTGCTTCATTGTTAAAGTCACATTTACTGATTCTTTAAATGTCACTTGGATACTCTAGATTTCCAAGAATCTTAATGACAGAACTTTAAACCTTATACCATAGTCTCTCTAAAATCTAGTCTCCCAGGTACATTGATCAGACAACTTAATGTACATGTCATTTATAGTTATTTTGGAAATTAAGGCATTTGGACATGATATCTGGCATTTTAAGGTCAAGATGCGTTATTTTCCCCCACAGGTCTGTCATCTTGTCATGCTATGAGGGTTTGTGTGTTGCTGTGTGCTGAAAACTATGCCACTAGTATTTTAGATACCAGCAGGGCCACCCACAGTGAACAGTTTTTAGCTGAGCTTCCATATTAACACAGACTAGGAAGAAGGACTCTGCAGCCCACTCCCAAAACAATTAGCCATTGAAAACCCTATTAATGGCAGAAAAGCAATGCCAAATATAGTGCCAGAAAATAAGCCCTCCAGGCTGGAAGTCATTCAAGAAAGGACTAGGGAAGAGTTACCTCCTTAAAGTAAAGTCAATATTAATGACAGGAATGGAGTAAAGCTCCAGGGACCTCCACTTGCTGATGAGGACAACTCAAAATGAGAAGAAACATAGTGACTGCAACACTGGGCTCAAATACAAAAAGATCATGTGCATGGGACAGTGTTGGTTAGGGTTTCACTCTGTTGTACATAGGGTTGCCATGAGTTAGATCCAACTAAATAGAACCCAACAACAACAACATGCTTTACTTTACAAAATATCCAATGGTCACTATATCCAGAAATATTTCATATTTTTTCTGATATGTATTTTCTTAAATGAACAATTATCTTGGAATTCTCCAAGGTTCAAAGCACTTTATTCTGCCTTATGATATGAATGAAAGATCAGGAATAAGCAGAATAAAATCAGAAAAGGCTTAGGCTCTAAATCAAGTTTGATTTTTAATATGTCTCCTATATGGAGAACTCTACTAACTGATAGTTTGTATGCTTGACATGATTATTATAGAAGAAGACAAATTTCATCAGAGAGCCAGAGAATGTGGTAAGAAGCAGCATATGTCCACACCTCCAACCCTTTGCTAGCTGAGCTGTGGCTCCGGTTGGCAGCAGTTCCTATTCTGCAGTGATTCCAAGTTTTCCCCCATCACCAGTGTCCCATGTCAGTGATGATGCTTCCTGAAACCTGCTGGCTATGACATAACAGCCTGAAAGCCAGGATGTGGGGGACCCGAGATGACAGTTGTGGATGTAAGCTTGGTCATCTTAGGCGAGGGGCCACCAAGATGCTATACGACAAGCAAAACAGCAGTGCCCTGGAAGATGGTAATGGAGGATTGGATCTGTCTTCATTCTCTCAGATTTTGACATTGGGAGATAGACAGGACAGAAGGACTAGCAGACCACATTTGGCCAAAAGGAGATGCTCGCAACCATTTGGGAAGTTGTACTGCACTTTAGAGTAGGGCTGTGTATAACATGAAAAAAATTAAAATCTTCTCTCAACTTTCTAAAAAGCCCCAATCGTTTGTAATGCAACTTATTATTTTCCTACATCTAAGTCTTAACAGATTTTAAAAGATTTGTCAACATATAATAAAGCAGAGTTAAAAATCGTACAGCTTGTAAATGCCATTTTACAAAAAGAGAAAAGAAAATTAAGTCATGGAAAAGAAATGCCTTCTGGGAATGTTTTCTGGAAATGGAATTGTTAGACCATCTCTAGAAGTGACATTTCCACATTTGATCAATGGTTTAGGGGAGAGGAGATGGAGCAGCAGGCTGTGAACAGGCTGATTAGAAAATTAAAGGAATTTTTCATCTATAATTGGTATGTTGAGAATAAAGTATGCTTTATATATTCAATTCATATATATGATATCTAAAAGCTAATGAAATACCTGTGTTCATAAAATTATACATAACACCAGAAAAAATACATATGGAGGCACAAATGAAAAAAATAGGATCTTCAGAAATGACTTTGCCATGAAAAGGAAGAAATGTACTATGTCAGACTGCTCATATTTCAAAGTCATGTTCACATTATATTCACTGTTCTGTGGTACATTTTATTCCTCATTGTTGTATATATGTTGTATGTTGTATGTTGATGAGGCTAAGTATTTTTAATTGCTCTTGTCTCCAGATATTCTGAAGTGCTTAATATGTTAAAAGTATGTAATAAAATATTATATTTTGTATCTTTTATTAAAATTCTTAGAAATACTGTTGCTGTGTTTGGGTTGAATGGTCAAATCATTGTTCTGGAGTCCACAAGATAGTTCTGTACTGGTTTTAAGAGAGGGAAGGAAATGAAATGTGGTTAAGTAATGTTATTGCCCCGTATGTCTGTGCATTTGTTTCTTCTTTGCTGCAAGCACAATATATATAAATGGGCAGATAAGTCCTAATTTTATACAATATGTCTTAGATGTTCAAGAATTCATCAGCATATGAAAAAAGAAATTGTCCTCTGTGACCAAACATGAGTGAAAATTCTCTCCGTCCTCTGTCTTCCTTGTCCCAAACTTGGGCTCTATTCTTGGCTTCTTCTGTCCGGTTTAAATAAGAATACTATTGGATCAGCTTAGTCAAAGTTCTTCATTCTTGATATCTAATCAAATTCCCTATCCCTATACTAGATATCTTCTCAGTCTTGCCTGTCTTTGGCAAAAAAAAAAAAAAAAAAAAAAAAA
>VMDO01020928.1:0-36449 GCA_007922755.1 Pedetes capensis
AGGAAGGAAAAGAAAAAAGAGAGAAAGAAAAAGAGAGAAAAGAAAAGAAAAGAAAATAGGCCATATTATGTACTGCTCTTGGAAGTTCATTTAAATTGGATGATATCCAATTGCATGATAACAAGGGATTACTTAAAACGTTTATAAATTACTTCTCATAACTAAGGTTCTAATTATATAGTAATATATCTCAACCTCTTATGACCCTGAGATCAAAAGGGAACATTTCTGTTTTATATTCAAAGTAATGTGACACAGTTTAGAATGAAAAGTACAGTGTGAAATATAGTGTGAAATCATACTTCCTCAATATTCCCCCAAATGAATTCCTGGTTTTCCTATTAAAGGAGTTGGGAAGATCAGGGGGTAGTGATGGGTGCTAGGAAGAAAAGTCATGAAAATTACTATCTGGGAATCCTCAAAGTAATCTCTTCTGAAACAGGAGAAATATTTTTAAAATATTTTAAAAGTAGGAACATAAAAATATTTTTAAAATTTAAAAAGTAGAAATATAAAAATGTATTTGACAAGCTCCCAAATGTATAATTATTCATTTTACATTAAACAAGACATATTGAGATTCCTAATATTGCATTTACTTATCTCTAAGTTTTTGGGGTTTTTTTGTTTGTTTGTTTGTTTGTTTTGGTAACCCATTATTTTCCAGAAACCAAGCTGGTAAGGTTCTCAATAATTTTCCTGATGGTGACCTTTACCTAGGGTACTTACTTTCTTTGAAAATGAACATTATTCCCTAGGCTTAATGAATATATAAATTACATAAATTTTCACCTAAGAACTCATTTAGGACCAGCCTAGTACTGTCAATATAGTGAAAGAATGATGTTTGAAATTCAAATCCACACATTCTTTCTCAATCACTGACCTTCTTCAGAGATGCAATCGTGGTCTGGTCGTCCTGAGAAAGCTTCAGGGCAGTGGCAACCTTTGCAGAATTCACCACAATCTCTGCGTTTAGTTCTCTGCATTTAGCCATCAGACGCTTTTCGTTGTCATAAGACTTTTTCATGATGGCGTGAAGCTTCTCATATTCAATCCTGAATTTTTCCAGACTTTTGTCTCCCGAAAGTTCAGCAAGAACTTCATAAAAATCTCTTTCGATTTCTTCAAATGCAGTTTCTTCCAGTGCTAGTTTTTCACCCTTTTCCTGTGTAAAAGATTAAGGATAGGAATAGGTATTACAACAGTTACTCAATGACTGTCAAGGAATTACTGCCATTACCCCACAATGAAGGACCTTCAGACAGGTAAAGTAGAAGCCACTGGCAAGCAGAAAAATTGAGAATCTATGTTGGGAAGGTGTCCTTTTCATTCTCTGATGTACTTATGCATTATATATATTCATTTATATATAATACAATAAATTTTATATAATGTATTATAGTTAGTAAAGGAGAGGTCATACTGGAATAAAGTGAGCCCTAATCCAGGATGTCTGGTGTCTTTTTTTTTAAAAAAAGGAGAATTCTGGACACAGACAGTTACATACACTGGGAGGACATGAAGATGGATTAGACTGATATAGCTGCAATCCATGGAAGGCTAAGCACTTTGGGATACTACAAGAAACTAGGAAGAGGCAAGGAAGGATTATACTCTGGATCTCAAAAGGAGCATGACCCTGCCAATGCCTTGATTTTAGACTTCCAGCCTTGAGGCCTGTGAGACAAAAAAAATTAAAAAATAAAAACGACAAGAAAAGGAAAAAGAAAGAGAGAAAGAAAAAAATTCTGCTGTTTTAAGTCACCTAGTTTGTGATGGTTTGTTATAGCTGCTCTAGGAAATGAGCACCTACTTCTTATTAGATACAATACTATAATAATAATAACAATAACAATAATAATAATAATAATAAAAGGTATGGTTGATATACTTGTTCATTCATTCAGCAAATATTTACTAAACACCTGCTATAGGAAGTTCTGCAATGGCACCTATAGGAGATATCAAACTAAAGAATAAATGTCCCATCCACAGGGAACTAACATTTTGCAAGCTTGTGGATTGCAATATGCAGTTAATAGAAATAAAGAATTTGGTCTCTGCCAAAAAATGGATTCAAGCCAGGAGAAGAGAGAATTACTCCCAGAAGCAAGAATAAAGAGCACATTTCATAAAGGAAGTACCATTTTTGAATGGGCCTAGAAGAAAGAAAGGAATTTTCACAGGTGGAGATGGAGAAAAGGGTATTCCCAGCAGATGACAAAGCTTGAGCAGAAGTTCAAGGCCAAGCAAATATCCAAGTTGGCTAAAGTGTAAGAGTCATGACCTGGAGAAGACTAGATAAGGGAGTTAAGGACAGATGGGAGGCAAGGAATGGCATTCTAAGGAGTATGGATTGCGTTTTTCTAAAGGCCCCAGGGAACCACTCCAGACTTTTATGTAAAAGACTGATAAAGTTGTCATAACCTTATTTGTGCTTGCCATATTATGTTTTGATATGCTACACAAAATGGGAATTAATGTCAAGATTCTACAGCTAATCAAAGAAAACAAAACAGACCTCTCAGCCCAATAATAGAGTAAAATTCCAATTCACCCTGAAGATTCTAGTGAGTAGGCTAGTTTGCATTCTCTTTTGACAAGTCTATTTTGCCTAATATGAAGAAAGTCTACATATTTTTAGTTTTCAAACACATTTGGGCTACTAATTAAATCTTTAGAGATGATATGTAGGCAAAACAGTCTCTGGCAATTAAAATAGATGTAAAGTCACAAGCATAATCTATAACATTTGTGTAACACCTTTAGGACTAATTTTAAACTCAACAGAGGTTTCTCTCTGACTAAAAGCAGATTTCAAAGAACACAATGTAGCAACTCCACAAAGGAAGAAAAAAATCAGATTAAGAAAATATGGTGGTGCTGCTGCTCTGTGCTTCCTCCTTGTTGATGCTAAACATGAGCACGTGCAAATATTTAGCATGTCAACGTTCTTAGTTCTATCCTCATAAATGGTACTAAGGTCAATGCTTGATCAGCAGCCTACTGATACGTTTGCAGGTGAGGTTTTCCCTGTACACCTGGCACTTAGCACAGGAAGGGGAAAATATCAAAGAAAGACACATTTTAAAGAAACTTCTATGAACAAAAGAGATCTTTTTCATACTGCCATTAAAAAGCATACTGCTATTATAAGCAAAGCAAAAATAATCTCTTAGCTCTGACCAAAAAGCAGTATCTACATTGTTACACCATAAAATGGTGTATGTTTCAGAAGCATGGTATCAATATGAAGTGATCAGAGGAACTGTGATATTCCATCATTCATCACCTATCCCAAGTGCTATGTGACAGGCACTGCTGTAGGTGCTGGGAGTATGAATTGGTAGAAAGAAGGGATTATTCATGGGGAATGAAGAAGAGTGAAATAAACCAAGATGACCAGTGATGGAGAAAAGGAGGAAACACTCAAAAGCACATATTGGAGAATACTAGGAGAATAATGGAAATATTAAGGAGAACTAGAAAGACCAAGAGGAGGAGATGAGAAGCAAAGTGGTATGGATAAGAACAGGTAATGGGAGAAGCGATGTGCCCACAGCAGCATGGATGTCAAAGAGAGATGAATGTGATGGAACCCAGGGAGTGAGGATGGTGGGGAAATGAAAGGAAGGGCAGGAACCACAGAGCATAGAAATGGAGTTTATAAAGGGGTACTAGACATGGGAGAGATGGAATGATAACAGGATATAGATGGCATCAAGGATGCATGGGAAGCAATAGGAGTGGGACACGATGGTGTTAAGAGAAGCTGAGACCAGGGCTGGTTTCAGACCAGGGCTGAGACTTGAGACCCGCTCAGCTGCACAAGTTTCAATGCTATGAAGAGCCCTACCCTTGGTTAATGCACTGCTGTCATATCTTAAAATTGTTAATGATTTTTGAACAAGAGCTTTGCATTTTGCACGGGGCCTCACAAACCATGTAGCTGATCCTAGTTGGAACTGTGTAATTGGTGAAGTGGAGGAGGGCTTTGATAGCGCAATGAAGAATCTGGGTAGGGCCATGGTTGATGGGACTGCGAATGACAGGTGATGACAAAGACTTGAGGCTACTGAGGTTATAGACAAAGGGCTAATGAGCAGACAGGAGGTCACTGAAGGACTGCAGAAATGACCCCTTATCAATGAGGAGGCTGAAGACAGAGTGGGCTATCACATGGGGAAATGACTGGAGGCTATAAGATGTTAACACAGGGGTCAATGACAACACAGGACAGTGGGAATGGGCTGAATGGCTTGAATGCAGATATGTGACACTAGGTGATCATGTCAAGGAGTCTGGCTGTGACAGGTGGACAAGAGTCAGTAAGTAGGGGTGACAATGAATATCTATGAAGCCTTCTTCAGGTTTCCTGAGTCAGGTGAGATATCTTCAGTATTTCTGTGTGTACCTCTGTGTGGTACCCCTTATAGTTTAAACTGTAGAGATGCGTGCACATCAGGTATGGGTCTGGGAACCCATGAAGTCAGGACAGGAGGTAACCAGGCCAGAGTCAACGGAGAAAGGCCGGGGTAATGGAGTGCGGGTAGGGATAGGACGTTGATGGGGAAGTGTCAGAATCAGTGAGTCTCAGTAGGAGAGAGATGACAGGAAAAGGTGGAGAGAAGCCACAGAGAAGGACGCTGACTCCTGACCTCCGCCATCCTGATGCTCTGTGGGGGCGCCTTCAGAGGCTGCTGTGCAGATCGCAGAAACTGGGTAGGAGTCTGGAGAAGGGGCTGTGCACTGGCCCCAGTATCTAAAACGGGGACACGTAATCTCTGTCCCCCGCCTGGGGCGGAAACCCGGCCCTCCGGCGCGCGTCCTCCGTCGCCTGGCAACTGCCACGCCTACCCCCACCCCACCCCGCCCACGGGCCCTAGCCGGCGTTCGACAGGGGCGGAGCCACGAAGATTGGCACATAGGCGGTGTTCCCTGGACAAATAAAATAGATCCTAAATGGGCTGGACCAAGGAAATGAGCCCAAGGGTGATGGAGGGCGGGAGTCCAAGAGAGGTTGTCTCTGAGAGACCGGGAGTAGTCACCACGCGTAAGCAAAAGTTAAAGATAACAAAGGGAAAGAAGCCCTTGTCTGGACTTCAGGTACAGACAGTCAAAGTAATTAATCTCCTTGGTTCATAAAATGTGCAAGACTCCTCTCTGGCTTTATCTATCTTTTCCTATTTATCGCCATTCGTATTCCCAACCCTGTCCTCAGCCCCAAAGGCGTTCATGCCGTTGTACTTGGATGTGTATTTTTTTTTCTTAATGTACATTTTTATCATTGCATTTTTTTAAAAAATTAATAATGGTATTGGGCTTTAGAGATCATATTTTCTACTTTTTTCACCCTATATTCTTTTCAAGGATCTGTCTTTGCTGCAACTGGTGTGGTAATCCCAGTTCATTGCTTGTGATTGCTATACAAGCATTTCAAATAGAGCATTCACTACATTTTACTTCCATTCCCCAAGTGTTAGGTAACAAGACTGCCCTCCAATACCAAATGTAGCCATGATCAATTTTGTCTGTAGTCCATTTCAAGGACCTGTATGCAAATTCCTCTTAAATATATGCCTTGGAGTGAGATTGTGAAATTCATAAGGGATGCATAGGACCATTGCATTTGGATATGCAGACATGTCCTGCACAAAGAAATCCAGCTAAGAGACCACTTAGAGGCTAAAACACAGCCTCTACTTTCTTTCTTATGCTGCATGCCCTGCAGGAGGAAGATATGTCCTTCCCCCTACACACACAGAGGCAAAGTCATGAACCTGACAGTCTGCAGCTAACCAGCCAGTGCGTCTTTTCAAATTCATCTTCCAACAGTAAAAGGTGCTTACTAGCCTAGTGGAAGCCCTGGTTACTTAAATTCACCAGGCACTGTTATATCACATATCAGAATTACTGCCCCACACTCCAGTTTAGTGTGTTGTCCCAGGGTTTGTGTCTCAAATTCCCCACCTTTCCAGACTGTTGTTGTTGTTGTTGTTGTGTGCTGTCGAGTCGGTATCCAACTCATAGCGACCCTCATAGGGTTTTCAATGGCTGACTGTTTCGGGATTGCCTCGGGCGTGGATTGCCAGGCCCTTCTCCCATTTTTGTGGTGCTGGGAATCGAACTCGGGACCTCAGAGACTGCAGCACAGGCTCTACCAGCTGAGCTAAATCCCAGCCCTTTCCAGACTGTGGTAGCTTATTAATTCTTTATAAATACTCACAGAATGTTTACCAAGCATCAGACATTATTCTAAGTACTTTACAAGTACTGACTCATCTAATTAACCAGTTTTCTAATTTCTGTCAACATGATGGAAGTAGTGTCAGCACATTTTTCTTTCATTTTCTTTCTCTTTCTCGACTAGAGAAATTGAGCATTTCTTCTTATATCCATAGGCCACTAAGGATTCCCTT
This sequence comes from Pedetes capensis, assembly GCA_007922755.1. NCBI lineage: Eukaryota > Metazoa > Chordata > Mammalia > Rodentia > Pedetidae > Pedetes > Pedetes capensis. Next base: position 6,423 of record VMDO01020928.1, read on the forward strand.
CTGTGAATTGCCTATTCATAGCCTTTTCCTACTTTCCTATTGGTCTTCTCTTTTTTGATTTGCAAGACATCTTTGCAAAGTCTCGACATGAATCTACTTTCAAAGACTAGAAATTTTCTCTTTTTTCTTTATAGAACAATAATCCTTAATTTTGATACTGTCACTCTTTGTCCTTTTTCCTTGTTCTTTTATTTATTCATTTTACTTTTTATATGCTTTTTCAGTGTGCTTGAATCCTTCTCATCCCCCATGCCATCGAGGTGTTCTTCATCAGTTTGTTCTGTGAGCTTCATTGTTTTACCTTTTCCCATACCATTCTCTACTCCAGCTACAGTTCACCTTTGTATTTGGTATGAAATACTCACAAAGGCAGAGTCATTGACCTTTGCATTTGCAATGTGGTCTGGGGGAAAGACAGAAAGGAACATCCGTAATTAATCCAAACACAATATAATGCTATCTTTTAGCACATGCCATGTCAACAAAAATTGCTCTGGGAGTTACGAGAATCTAGACAGTCATACCTGAGAGCATTATTTATGACATGGGAACACAAAGACCCCAACGTGGGAATTAGACAACGTCAGGAGGGAGAAAGGCATGTGACATGTTCATGTTATAGGAATGAGATGTGGGTAGACATCAACATGGGTGGGAAAACGGATGAAAGGATGAGTGGTCAGACAAATCAATTTATGTTGATGAAACAAAATGTTTGGTTTCTACTGTTCTGGACTGCAGAAGGTAGTAGCCACTCTGTTCCCCTCTGTGTTGCAATAAAAAGAAGCACTAGGTGGCATCATACTACCAAAAGTCCTCACCTTTCAGAGAGCCTCGGGGAGAAACAAACCTTCCAAGACTGTGTCAGTGCCTAATTTAGACAAGTAAGAGTGCTTCCATTAATCTCATTTCTCATTGTTGTTAGGTGCTGTCAAGTTGGGTCCGACTCATAGTCACCCTATGTACAACAGAATGAAACCCTTCCCAACACTGCCGTGCCGGCACTGTGTCAGTGCTTCTCTCTACTCATAGGGTTTTCAATGGCTGATTGTTTTGAGAATGTTTTGGGATTGGGCTGCCAGATCCTTCTCCTGTTTTTGTAGTGCTGGGGATTGAACCCAGGGCCTCAGAGGGCACAGAGCCGCACTCTACCAACTGAGCTAAACCCCAGCTCCATTTCTCACTATATCCACTCAATTTATTTGCTGTAAACCTTCTGTAGGCCCAGCTCTATGCTGCATACGGTGAAGAGACAGTACAAAAAGAGTTGAAGACAGAACCTGCTCCCTAAGTGGAGATAAGGAGAAACAAAACATTCCTGTCACCATCCCTCACAAAAGACTTTTTAAAGCAATCAAAGGCAGAATGCAGTAAGCATTCAAAGAAGGACGTCAGAACATAAGGTCCTGTGAAACCAGGCCCTATGACCTGCATTCCTTGAAGATGTCATGTTATCCTGACTTTCTGAAACTCACAATGCTGATCTGTGCGTCTGGAACACTAGACTTCCCCTCTCCACCAGATGACTCCCATCCATCCTACCTTCAGATCTCACATCTTCAGGGAGAGCTTTCCTGATCAGCCTCTCAGCACCAGACTACCTCTTCCTGGACCATGTATTCTACTTTTTGGACCATCCCACAATGGTCATTAATGTTCTAGTTATGTAAATCATTGCTTAACACCTATATTCCCCACTGGGCTGTCAAACAACAAGAGGACAAGGATCATATATGTATTATTCAGCTCTGTACCCAATGCTGTGGGGACTTATTGGCTGAACTGGGCCCCATCCCCAAATTCATATGTTGAAACTCTAATCTCTGCTATCTCAGAATGTGATTATATTTGGGGATAGGCCCTCTAAAGACACAATGAAGCTAAAACAAGGCTGTTTGGGTGGACCCTGATCCAATCTCACTGTTGTCCTTAAAAGAAGAAATTTGGAAACACAAAGAAATGCCAGGAATATGTGTACACAGAGTAAAGGTGACAAGATGGCCATCTGCAAGCCAATGGAAGAGGTCCTGAGAGAAATCAAATTTGTTGACACCTTGATCTTGGACTTCTAGCATCTAGTACTGTAAGGGAAAAAAATTTCTGTCTTTTAGGCCACCCAGTCTGTGGTACTTTGTTAGAGTATCCTTAGCAAACTAAAGAAACTAACCAACACTTTGCTCAGTAAGTAATTATTGAGGGCTAGGGATGTAGCTCGGGCTGGGATTTAGCTTAGTTGGTAGAGCGCTGCTCTGCAGTCTCTGAAGTCCCGAGTTCGATTCCCAGCACCACAAAAATGGGAGAAGGATGTGGCAACCCACTCCCGAGGCAATCCCGAAACAATCTGCCATTGAAAACCCTATAAGGGTAGCTATGAGTCGGACACGACTCGACGGCACCTAACAACAACAACAACAGGGATGTAGCTCACTGGACCATTGCCTAGCAAGCTCCTGGGATTGATCCCCAGCACCATAAACAAACAACGACACAAACTATTTAGTGAATGACAGCGGAATGAGTTTTGAAATAAAGAAGTGAAGGATGGCATATTCGGGAATGGTAACCAGTAGACACAGCTTTTGAACTTGACCTTAAACGGTAAGAATTAGAGACATGGAAGAAAATAGAATCTCAAGTGTAGGGGATAATGTCAAGCAGAAACCAAGGCAAGACTGTAAAACTCCTGTAGGAAAGGTGAGGTCCCTATCAAGGACCAGTGGACAGTAATTTTGATATGAGAGTAGAGGCAAGTGTTAGAAAACCTTGGGAAGTGTCCACAAAGTCTCAGACCAGGGACGCCCAAGGATACACCCATTTGTTCTGCCAGATAATTCAAACATATGATCATGAACTGTAATACCTCTGCAGAGCTCCTTGTTTAAGCCTGGATATAATAGCCTCTTATCGGTACCCTCCTAGGACTTCTAAGCTGTGTGCTGTAACACAGTAATAAGTACAGTATTATGTACAGAACACTCATCTCTTCAATGGCATCCTGTTGAGAATGTAAAGTAAACCTCCAAAAAAGCAGAAACACTGACTTGCAGCCCTACATGCAAACTCCCAGCCTCCAAGCCAAAACAATTGCACCCTAAAGAACCCTACTCCTCTAATGGATAAGAGGTCATAGATACGATTTGGAAGGAGTCTGCACAATCACCATCTCCTCTGAGACTAATAACTCCCACCAAGAAGTACATGCCTCCCTAAATCCAGCTCTCAGTGGCCCCTTCTGCCTCCCCAGGGCCACAGCTGAGTAGGTCTAGTGTGAAGAACTGGCCACATGAGGCCACTCCTATGATTTTTTTTTTTTTTTTGGTAGGAATTTATATCTAGAAGCAAGAGCTGCCAGTCAACCATTCCTGGAGCCTGGAACTGAGTATATGAAGCCTAGCACAGGTGGAGAAAGGCAGGCTGCATAAAAGGAAGAAGAAAGCAAACAAATAAAGAGGGTAACTCTCAGTCCCAAAAGAGGGGAAAGTTGCTGAGGAAAGAGGCTGCTTCTTGGTTGTTGATGCCTAGTCAGATCATGGTGGCAGAGAGACCAAGCATATCAGTTCTCCTGGGTTCTGCTGAATACTTTGTATCTCCCTAACAAAATCACCCTATTTGTTTCAGGGGGATGAATTGATTTTCACTGGGTAGATTCCCGCTCCAGAAAGAGCCCTGACCAACAGAGGTCCCTGTTTGCCCAGGCACTCTTATATTATTTCTGGATTTCCTATCCATGGAATCTACAGCTACATTCAGGGCCCCACATGGCATGGAAAGAACTGCTCCAGTCATCATGTGTAACATTTCTCCTCCAGGCTGTTGGGAAGATTAAAAGCCCACGTGTCACAGAAAATTGTTAGCATTTATCAGCCAACCCTTTGGTCACCTTAGATGACAGAGCAAAGTCCCAGCTGGCTAGTGCTCTCCAAAATTGTGTGGGGCATATTTTATTCCTTTAATCTCCTCCTTTTCCAGCGTGCTACAGACCTAACTTAATAGAGCATTTGTTGAGCATTTGACATCGGTTCCCAAAGGTCTCCAGACAAACTCTCCTCTTGATACCTGAGGACGCAGCGAAGCTCAGGCAGATTTATTAAGAAGACAGGAAGGTCAATTGTGTGACAGCAACAGCAAGGGAGCAGCCACTGCAGGTGATCATTTTTACCAGGAGGAGTGGGTAGTGTCATAACCAGGTGGGCATCTGACCTGCCTGGAATGTAATTGGCTTACCACAGCTGCACTTCTACCATCAGATGACCTTTGCGGACCACTGGTTAAGCCAGTTCATTCAGTCCCTGCTTCTTGCCCAAGAGGCCAAGGTTGCAGTTTTAGGTCCTCCTAGGACTGAGAAGGACTTATACAAACCAACTGGCTGACCAGATTGGTTTATAAGATTGAGTGGTTCCATATAACCTATGTTCACTATGAATAAATAAATAAGTGAATAAAGATTTTTAAAAATCGAAGCACAAATACCTTTAATGACTGTTCAATGCTCTTGTTCCAACTATCCCCTGAAAAGTGCTGTATTTTCAAAACCTCTGAAACTTTACAGATGCTGGTTCCTCTGTCTCCCCTGTTGTCCAGTTAGCTCTCTCAAGAGTGATCTCAAGTCAAGCACAGTGGTTGGTGCAAGCCTATAATGCAAGCACTTGGGCAGACCGAAGCAGGAGGATCAAGAGTTTGAAACCAGACTGTGCAACTTAATGAGACGCTGTCTCAAAAAAAAAGAAGAGAAAAAAATAAATAAACCACCAAAACACACACACACACACACACACACACACACACACACACACACACACACACACAAAGTTAGCTCAGTGTAGCCTCCTCCAAGAAGTCTTCCTAGTCAGGGAAGTCTCCTGTGTGCTGCTAGGAGCCCTATGCATTCCTGTCAATACACTGTCTTGCACCTGTGTGTTTACTTCCATGCTTCCCCCCAAAACTGGGAAGACCAATCTTTTCTTTAATGTATCTATACTGAATGAATGGGAAATGCAATTAGTTTACACACTTGGGCACACAGCAATTTTTCTTGAAAGATTAATAAGTAACTAAGAGAACTTGAAAGGTTTTGGAACATAAATCTTTATGATTTTTTTTAGATTCCCTATGTAGCCCAGTCTGACCTTCCCTCGCTATACAGCCCATGATGGCCTTGAACTGGAGATCCCCCTGCCTCAGCCTCTCAAGTGCTGGAATTACAAGTGTGCACCACCATTCCTGGGTTAAGATTCTTAAAGTAGTTTTAAAAAAATCATGTCCTAGTGCACACTTGTTCTTGTTTGGTGTCATCAGATCAAGTCCAACTCATAACACCCATATGTACAACAGAGTGAACCACTCCTGACACTGTACCATGCACATGATCTTTTTTTATGTTTAAGCCCATTGTTGCAGACACTATGTCAATCCATCTAGATAGGGTCTTTGTTTTCTGTTGACCCTCCACTTTCAAGAAAATGCATTTACTTTGTTTCTCTGTCTATCCTCATTGTAAGTATTAAAGATCCATGACTTTTTTTTTCTTGCCCATAGGGCTGTACACATAATAGATCTTCAATAAATATTGATGACCTAATGGGAAAGTTGATGAATAAATGGCCACATGGTCTCTATAGCAGCTGCTCAATTCCACTGTTATACTGCAAAAGCAGCCATACACAACAGATAAATGAATTGGCATGACTGTGAGCCAATAAAACTTTATTTACAGAAACAGGTGGCACTCTGGGTTAAGTCTGCCAGCCATAATTTGCCATTCCTGATTTAGCACAATGCCTGGCATAAATCAGGTGAAGAAATGTTTGCTGAATGGATGGATGGGTGGATAAATGGATGGATGAATGAATAAGGAAAAGAAGGTCTTCCAAAAGTTACAGCATGGTGATTTATTTTAAAGCCCAATGCGCCATCCTTAGACATGAACTACAAGGAGAGCAATAAAGCCTATGGACCAGAAATAAGCTTGATACAAATTATCTCTCAGTTTTTTCCCCCCGCTCCCAGTGGTATGTGTAGTTGGAAAATTAACATGTACAAACAAGGGAGTTTTCATAATAAAGATGTGAGCTAGAAGGGCAGTTTCTTTTAAAGAAGCATTCTTATTTCAAAGTCTCGATCTTGATTTAGTAAGTTTTGGCTTGCATTTCTTAAAAAAAAAAAAAAAGGTAAGAGACAGAAAGAGAAAAAAGAAGAGCCTGAAGGCATAGCTTACTGATGTAGCTCTTGCATAGCAGGCATGAGGCTTTGAGACAGATCCTCAGCACTGGCAAGAATTTTTAAAAGGAATGTAACAGATTGTATAACATGTAGCAAACATTTTAATGTACTTACATGTGAAATATATTGGGTTGTGAGGTAAAATGTATTTTTTTTAAGTTTGAAAAGCACTAACTATTAGAATCTTGTTCTTGGGGGAAGTTCATTGTAGTTGTACATTTGAAGAAAAGAATACAGTATAGTATATCTTTGAACAAAAAGATATAGTATAGTAGTTCAGGGCAAGATTCTGGAGCCAAAGTGCCTGGTTCAAATCCTGGCTGTCTTACTCACTGGCTGTGTGACCATGGACAAGTGATTTAGCTTCTTTGGCCCTCAGTTGCTTCATCTGTTCAATAGGAATCTAATGATATCTATCTGCTACAGAGGGTTGTTTTGAGAATTAAATGAGTTATTATGTACAATATGCTGTAATGCCTAGCACAGAGTCTAAGTATTCACTATTATTATTCTGCTACTAGCCAGCAATGTAACCTTGAGTTTGTTGTTCTTGTTAGGTGTTGTCAACTCAGGTCTGACTCAAAGTGACCCTATGTACAACAGAACAAAGCACTCTCCAATTCTGTGCCAGGCACACAATCTTTTTTATGCTTAAGCCAATTGTTGCAGACACTGTGTCAGTTCCATCCAGTTGAGGGTTTTCCTTTCTTTCATTGACCAGCCACTCTCCCAAACATGATGTCCTTCTCCAGGGACAAGTCCCTCCTGACAACACGCTAGCCATCCTTGCTTCCAAGGAGCACCCTGCCTGTACTTCTTCTAGGATGGATATTTTGGTTCTTTTGGCGGTCCAATGTATATTCAGTATTTATCTCCAGCACCATAATTCAAAAGCGTCAATTCTTTTCTTGTCTCCCTTTTTCAACGTCTAGCTTTCACAACCGTACAATACAACTGAAAATGCAATGGCATGAGTCTGGTGGGCCTTTGTCTTCAGTGTGACATCTTTACTTTTCAATACTTTAAACAGGTCTTTTGCAACAGCTTTTCCCAATATAATCCATCTTTTGATTTCTTGACAGTTGCTTCTGTGGGTGTTGATTATAGAACCAAGTAAAGTAAAGTAAACCTTAATCTTTTCTCTATTTATAATGAAGTTGCATACTGACCCAGTTGTAAGGATTTTTGCTTTCATGATGTTGAGGCACAATCCGTACTGAAGGCTGAGTTCTTTGATCTTCATCAGTAATTGTTTCAAATTCTCTTCACATTTAACAAGCAGAGTTGGGTCATCTGCATAATTGTTAATGAGTCTTCCTCCAATCATAATGCTGCTTTCTCTTTCATAAAGTCCAGGCTCTCAGATTATTTGCTCAGCATAGAGATTGAAGAGGTATGGTGAAAGGATACAGATCTGGTGCACACATTTCTTGACTTTAAATCAGGCAGTGTTTCCTTGTTCTGTTAGAACAACTGCTTCCTGTTCCATGTACACATTTCTCATGAGTACAATTAAATGTTCTGGTATTTTCATTCTTTGTGATGTTATCCATAAATTGTTGTGATCCACACAAATACCTTTGCATAATCAATAAAACATAGATAGACATCTGTCTGGTATTCTCTGCTTTTAGCTAATATCCATCTGACATCAGCAATGATTTCATCTCTGGTTCCATGCCCTCTTCTGAATCCAGCTTGATTTTTTGGCAGTTCCCTGTCTATGTACTACTGCAGTCACTTTTAAATGATCTTTAGTAAAGTTTGCCTGCATGTGATATTAATTATATTGTTCAATAATTTCCATATTCAGTTGGATCCTCTTTCTTGGGAATAGGCACAAATATGGATCTCTTCCAGTCAGTTGACCAGGTATCTGTTTCCAAATCTCTTAACATAAATAAGTTTGCACCTCCAGTGTTGCATTGCATCTGTTTGCCAAAACACCTCTATTGGTATGGAGCCTTTTGTTTGGCCAATTCTTTTAAGGCTGCTTCCACTTCTCCATCAGTACCATTGGTTCCTGATCATATGCAGCCTCTTGAAATGGTTGGTCATCCACCAATTCTTTTTGGTATAATGACTTTGTTTATTCCTTCTATCTTCTTTTGATGTTTCATGAGTCGTTTAATATTTTCCCTGTAGAATCCTTCACTATTGCCACTTGTATCTTGAATTTTTTCTTCAATTCCTTAAGCATGAGAAAAACAGAGCATGTTCTTCCCTTTTGATTTTCTATCTCCAGCTCTTTATATGTGTCATTATAATATTTGATTTTGTCTTCTCTAGCTGCCCTTTGAAATCTTGTTAGTTCTTTAACTTCATCATGTCTTCCTTTTACTTTAGCTGCCTGACATTCAAAGGCAAGTTTCAGAGTCTCTTTTGACATGTTATTGGGTTGTTTCTTTTCTCCTGTCTTTTTAATAACCTTTTGCTTTCTTCATGAATGATGACTTTGATGTCATGCCACAACTCATCTGGTCTTCGATTGTCTAATACAACAAACTTGTTCCTGAGGTGGTCTCTGAACTCAGGTGGGATATACTCAAGGTCATACTTCAGCTCTTGTATCCTTCTTCTAATTTTCTTCAGTTTCAGTTTGAACCTGCATGTGAGCAGTTGATTATCTGATCCACAATCAGCACCTGGTCTCGTTCTGACTTTTGATATGAAGCTTTTCCATTGTCTCTTTCTACAAATGTAGTCAGTTTGGTTCCTGAATGTCTCATCTGGTGAATTCCATTGGTATAGTTGCTGTTTATGTTGGTGAAAAAACGTATTTGCAATGAAAAGGTCATTGGTCTTACAAAATTCTATCACATGATCTCCAGCATCATTTCTGTCACTACGACCTTATTTTCCAACTACTGAGCCTTCTTTGTTTCCAACTTTTGCATTCCAGTCACCAATAATTATCAGTACATCATTATTGGGTTTACCTTAGTTGGTAGAGTACTGCTCCAGACTTTCTGAAGACCAGGGTTCAATCCCCAGCACTGTAAAAATGGGAGAAGGATATGGCAGCCCACTCCCAAAATAGCCCTGAAACAATCAGCCACTGAAAACCCCATAGGGTTGCTATGAGTTGGACAGGATTCTATAGCACCTAACAACTCTGAGCTTATGACCTAACTTCTCTGGGCTACATACCCTCAGTAAGTAATCTAAAAGTCTACAGGTTCCAACATTCCTGAGGGAGTGGTGTTGTAAGTACTGATCTTCAGGAAAGAAATAGCCAAATGCAAATCATCCATCTTATTCAACTGGCACCTTTGAGGTCACAGCAAAGCAGCCTTTTCCAGGGAAACATCCTGTAAACTATTTTGCTGTTATCTCTTGAAATTCCAAGCAGAGTAGAATTCGGGGTGGTGAGAGATTGACCAAATCAAGGAAACCACACGTTTTCCCCGTCTGTCAGACCCTTGATGACTAGCAGTGGCTTGCTGTCTTTCCCCTTGTCATGCATTTTATTCCATATTTTAAGATGACCACTGCTAGAGGTGAACAGGAAGTCTATCCCCATGTATTTAATATTTTTAAAATCCATTGTTCCTGACCATGAAATGTGGCATGAACTTACCCTGTAGTTAGTTCCAATGTTTGTCACAAGTCACCTTTCATTATAAAATTTGAAACTCCATCTAGCACCCATGTACATAAAAATACTTCCATTTATTTTCACACACACACACACACACACACACACACACACACAGAGAGAGAGAGAGCAACAGAAAAACAGGCAACATGATAGTTGGCTGCTTACAAATAAAGACATAAAAATGGCCAATAATAATGTTCTGCTCAGCCTCACTCATAATTAAAGAGGTAAATCAGGACATTGAAATATCTTTTCTTCATCTACAAAAGAAGCAAACTAATTAGTTAGAAAATACTCCGTGCTGGCAAGGATGTTGGGGAAAAGGCAATCTCATATTTACTAGCAAGGATTTAAGTCGGTGAAAACTCTTTGGAGTGAAATTTTGCAAGGCATTGAACCAAAACAGCCTTCTATATATAGGCTTCTTATTCAAGAAAAACATTAGAATGTTTAAATGTTTTATAGCCTTAGGTTCTTATAAATCAGCTGTGTATTCTGTTACTTGCAGCCAAAAATATTCTTTATTAATAAAGTTTAAAGCTAAGTGTGGTGACACATACCTGTAATCCCAGCACTCAGAGGGCTAAGGCAAAAGGATGAGTTCAAGGCCAGGATGGACTACATAGGGATGTTGAGGCTAGCCTGGGTTAGTTACATAGCAAAACCCTACCTCAACAAACAAATGGAATGAATGAATGAGTAAACTTTAAAAAAAATACAAGTGAAAGAGAACATAATTATCTTGCACTGACTTTAACATGAAGGTGTCCACTGTTCTCCAATAAGTATAATATTGATTCAGAGAACTGAACCTCACTCTTTTATCATGTTATAAAAATGCTTGTTTACATGCCTATGCTGAACTGCATCTAATGACTTTTCAGCATTTGTGAGTGAGGATATATCAGTTTTTCTCTTGCGATCCATTTATGTTGTTATATTCTTCTAATGGACTACTGGGATTCTGTTTGTTCATTTATTTAAAATTTTCAACATAGCATTTACTAATGAAATTATTACTTTTATTTCTTTCCTCTTCTTAATGAGTTATTTTAATGTGTTTTTGACTAATATATTATTAGTGCCTTGATAGAAAAGAATTTTAGCCATTGACATTTTTAAATCCAAATGATTAAATTTTTATTTCTACATACTATATTTGTTGTTAGGTGTCATTGAGTCATATGAGATTCATAGTGACTCTCACAGGGTTTTCAATGGCTGATTGTTTCAAGATTGCTTTGGGAGTGGATTGCTAGGTCCTTCTCCCATTTTTGCAGTGCTGGGGATTGAACCAAGGGCTTCAGAGAGTGCAGCGTAGCACGCTACCAACTGAGCTAAACCCCAGCCCCATTATCTTTATAGTTTTTCCAAATTTACCTATTCTTATTTCATAGTGCTATGTTCTACCATTTCATCTCTCTATATTGACCATAACTCCCCCTCCCAACTGTTGCATGCTAGGCAGGTCCTCTATTACTGAGCTATCCCCTAAGCCTGACCATGATTATTTTATTGTCTTTTTCAAGTTGTTCTATTATCTAAAATACTTAAGGAGGTAATCTTCCCATTTATTACATCTACATATGCCCTCCCTCATGTAATTAATTTCCTGGTTTGGTTTTAATTCATCATACATTCATCTTCCATGAGAGTTCTTTATTCTGCTAAAGACCAGAATAACGACTGAGTTTTACAATTGCCTCTCACAGGGCTGAGGGAATTCAGCACTTTGGAACCAGCTTTCATATTCTTTCTTAACTTCAGGCTTCTGTCACACATAAGTAGTGTAAATCAGGATCTTACAATTATGCATGACATAAGTAGCCCCAGGAGTTTTGATTTCTATTGCAAATATTCTTTAATTATTCCAGGCACCAGAAAAACCACAGGCTTCCTTGCAGAGCTTATGCTGATGGGAGAAGGAATGTTTTTCCATCCTTCTATTACTAAAAGCCAGCCTTCTCAGGGCCCCAGTTTTGGGTAGAGGTTTCAAGTTCAGTTCTCTGTCTTTCTAGAACCCCAGGCCTGAATAACCTGTAAGCTCCAATCCCTGACTGGGTACTGACCTGTCCTTAGCCACTTGGGTTTATGGTCTTGTTAGTTCCCTCTTTGAGTTCCTACTTCCTGGAGATCTCCCTTTGTTTTTGTCACTTATTGCTATATTTTATTCAGCAGTTCTGTGTTTGAAGCAGAGGTCTGGCATCTCTTGTTCCCCAACGTTGAGTCCTTTGTGCTTTCTTGTCTCCTAATAACCCTTTCTAGTGTAGTGTAATATGATATAAAAACTACACAACAGGGGGGTTCAACCAGGCATGGGGTTCAAAGAAGACTTCCCAGAGGAGTGATCACCCACCCTGAAGTCTGAAGAGTCAACACAAAATTAGACACAAATAACATGTGTGCACTGGGGTGACGGGTTAGAGGAAGAGGTAGGGGGGAGGTGGCAGGCAGATGATAAAGCACGTGTGAATAACCAAGGGGGAAAAACAGCATATCACAAACAGCATATCACATTCTGAGAAGCAGAAGCTCCAAGAACTGCAAGGAGTTGGTGTGGCACGTGGAGTGCGATATGGAGTGGCAGAGAAAAGGGGCCAGTCCATGAATGGCTTACAAGCCAGGTTAGGATGGCGGACGTAGTCCTCAGAGCAGATTTTTGTTGTTGTTAGGTGCTGTGGAGTCAAATCCAACTCATCATGATCCTCTGCACAAAACAAAACGCTACCCCACACTGTGCTATACACATGATCATTATGTTTGAGCCATTGTTGCAGTCATTATGTTTCTTCTCATTTTGAATTGTGCCACATCCACAAAAGGACTCCATTCCCATCATTAAGGTCAAATCTACTCTGAGGAGGCAACTCTTCCCCAGTAGTTTCTAGAATGCCTTCCAGCCTGGGGGATCATTTTCTGGCACTATATTTGACAGGGCTTCTCTGCTGTTCATAGGGTTTTCAGTGGCTAATTATTTCAGGACTGGGCTGCCAAATCCTTTTCCCTAGATGTTGTTGTTGTTAGGTGCCTTCGAGTACTGTTTGACTCACAGCAACCCTCACAGGGTTTTTGATGGCTGATTGTTTTGGGATTGCTTCAGAAGTGGATTGCCATGTCCTTCTCCCATTCCCCCTACATCGCGTTGTTGTTCTTAGGTGCCATCAAGTCAAGTCTGACTCATCATGACCCTCATAGAGTTTTCAATGGCTGACTGTTTCGAGAGTGCATTGGGAGTGGATTGCCATGTCCTTCTCCAGTTTTTGCAGTGCTAGGGAGCCTATAAATAGACCATCTGGACACAGAGGGTGAAATCATCAATTATAAAAGGAAAAATATATAACAAATGTTGCCTATATAAAATGTATAGAGCCAGTTAGAAATTGCTGAAACAAGTCAGGTATGGCAGAGCACACTCATAATCCCAGTGCTAGGGATGAGGAGGCAGGAGAATAAGAGGACCAAGAGTTTGAGGTCAGCTTGGGCTATGAGACCCTGTTTTAAAAAAACAAACAAATTGCTGAAAACAAATTTTGCAAACAGGATAACGATCTTAAAGGGCATTCAAGCATGCAAGACTCAGTATAACACTAAACTCTCAGCAAAAGCCTTATAGGGCTCAGTCAGTATCCCTGCCTCCCAGTAACTCCCCCTACCTGCTTTTGGGTATCTGGCCTGCCTGTTCAACCTGTAGACACTTTGGAAATACATAGCTCTTTTAAACATGTTTCTGCAGATTGGTCTCCCTCTACTGGACCCTCACACTCTGCCTGATGTCAAGAAAGGGCTGTGGGCAGCAATAGAAGCTTGAATATAAAAGTAACCTGGGCCAAGAGCCAGGGAGTCTATATTTTTAGAAAAGTTTCTCATTGCCTGTTTATCTTTCAGACTCAGCCTAATGCGTTCTAGGCTAGTGTTAAAGTTACTTGGCTGGACAGAGACGGAAAGCAAAAAACGATGATCTGAGACCTAAATAACCAGTAGCAATGGCGATAATCTACAGACAGAATGTTCTCATTTTCTTCAATTTTCTCTTGATGATTTCAAAATCAGCCCTTGGGAGGCACTTCTGGCTGTGGGATTTCGGCAGGTCAGAAAGGGAAAATGACAAAAGGTCAAAGATTTCATACACTATTAAGCACGGAGAATCAAACCTAGGGTCTCAGGTTTGCTAGGCAAGTATTTTGTCATCGAGCAGCATACTCTGCCCTCTAAAATAGGAACAGCGATACTCCATCTAACTTCACAACTGTAACCAGGCTTTGGAAAGGAAAACGCCCCCTACAGCATTCAGTCACCGTTCTCCTTTGTACTTGGTTAACGGGGGAGAAGGGCATTCACTTATCATAAAATTTCGTGAGCTGTTTTAATCCATTCAAGCTGCAAACCAGAAAAAGGCTGGCGTTGTGTCTCGAATTATATTTTCCTCCGAGGGGCAAACCAGGCGGCCCCAGGAATTCTACCGCTTGTAAAACGCGCCACCGAAACTCTGAAAGGCTTGCAATGACTTAACCCTTTCCACTCTGCAGCCTTGACCGACTTTTAAGGGCGTCCTCCCCGCGCCCTTGCCCGCCCTCCCCGCTTTACTCCAGTGCCCACATTCCGTCTCGTCTGGTCGCTTTCCAGTTCTGCCGGCTCGTCTGGAGCTTCTGAGGGGCCACTGCGCAGGTCTCCACCGTGGTCTCTGGACACGACTCCGCCAACCCTCACGGTCGACCTTAAGGAACTTCCGCGGCCGCCTCTAGAGGCGGGTGTTTTCTTCTTATGAGGAGGAAAAAGTTTCCGTGACATCCAGGAAATGAGTAACTCCGAAGTCCTGTAGAGCCCCGCCGATGGAGGCCAGGAGGCGGGAGCCGGCCGGGGTCCCGCCACCCGCGTCCCTCTAGCCTTGCGGCCGGTAGCTGGGGCTCCTGCAGAAGGCGGCGCTCGGGACCCGGACCCGCGCGCAGAGCGCGGGCTGGAGCAGACTTCCCGCAGTGGGCACCGCAACCCAGGCCGAAGTAAGTGCGGTAACTTAGCGAGGCTGTGCTCCTGATCCCCAGTCGCCTAATATGGCGGAAGAAGGGCGCGATGAGGGGCCGGGGACTCCGCAGGGCTGCGCGGGAGATCTCGGCCAGGAGCCCGGGCGCCTGAGGGTGCAGGAGGCGCCATCGCCAGCGCGGTCCCCTGCCGGGGCTGACTTCGGTGATTCCTTTAAAGCGCGCGTGTAAAGGCGGGCGCATTGTCCCTCGCCGTCACTTTGGTTCCTGCCGCATTGGGCGATGCGCGCTGGGCTGTCCGCTCCAGCCGCGGCCGCGGAGCCCCTGGGCACTAGCTGTGGCTGATCCTCTAGGCACACCTAGCCTTTGAGCCCCAAGCAGGATCATGCGTTTGTTCCTAGAGCGCGGACCATCCGTCACTGCCAGGTTGCCCTGCTCCAAAGCCGTCCCTTCCCTCCTGGAAGGAAGGAATAGGAGTGAAGTTTGTTTCTTGGTTTATAGTATTGACGCAACGTGGTTGCTTCGGGCCGGAGGAAACCCCTCCTCTTCCTCTTTCAAGAGTCTTGATGGAGTAGACCCCACGCTGTGCAGAGCTTTCTCTTGATGCTGCAAATGGTCTCTGCCACTGGCTTGTGTAACCCCATTCACATCCCTGTGCCTGCACCACTGTGGCTGCCAGGTGAGGGCACTCAGAAGCCCCAGGCCAGACTCCCCATCTGAAGCCCTCATTTTTTCTAAAACCAAAAAATGCTGCTGAGCAGGAAGGGAAAATATTTGACCCAACCAGTCAGGAACCTCATTTAGCTTTCCCCCCTCTGTCTGGTGTGAGAAGAACCCCACGTTTTCTAAACTAGAAGAGGAACAGATATTGGCAGAATCTAAATCAGTTTTGGGTCGCTTTCTGTTTTCTTGTTCCTCTTTCTGTCTTGAGCTCCTTTCTTTTATAAACCAGTGCTGCTTCAGACATGCTGTCCAGGTTAGCAGTGAAGTGGGTGGCAGGAGCTGTTAGGATTGCTGACATTCACCTCCTGATGAATAACATAACAAGGCAGTGTTGAGTCCTCCTGCCTGCCTGCTGTGCCTAAGTGGCTTTCATTGTGTGTTAATTCCCTGTGCATCACTCCTGCTCCCAGCCATTCTGCCCTCAAATTTTCCACTTGTGGGTAACCATGAAGTAGTTAAACCCACTCTCTGCTCCTCCTTGGTGGTTGGAAAAGCTTTTGCTCAATGCTGTCCTCTAACTGGGCAATTTTCAAAGATGCAGCAATTTCAAGCTCTGGCTTTCAGGGGCCAAGGACCTGAACTATTAACCTGATGTCATCATCCCAGAAATTGTTCTTGCTCTGCTCTTGCGGTTCCTATGAGATAAACAAAGAGGGTGTGTCAGTGAACTTTTGATCAGAGCAAGAAGGCACAGCAACTTCTGGGGAGAAAATTGCCCATCAGGCAGGTATTGTCTGGGAAGAAACTGGTATTTGGCCCTTTTTTGGACCCTCTCTTGGAGTCAATAAAGAGAAATAAGAGGGTGGGGATCCTGTTTGATGAAGAGAGTGTGGAAGACAGTGTGGTGAGCACCCGACTCGTGGCACCTTGCAAGAGTGGTGTTGGCCCAGTGGAGTGCACAAGCCCATTTCTCCACATGTCTTCTTGGGGACACCACTGCCAAGTGGAAACTTGGCTATACAAGGAGAGCTTATGAGGGAGAAGGGAGAACCAGTCATGTATCCCAGGGATGAGAAGCATAGGAGGACATGGCTGTGGCCCTCTGACTTCCTGGTCAGAAGGAACAGAAAGACAGGTCTCAGTGTAGCACTAGAAGGAGGTTTCAGCCACCAGAACCCCTCAGTGTGCAATGCTCTGGCCATCGGTGTTGGCAGAGACAGATGCTATCCAGGGGGACAAGAGGGAAGGTGCTTTCAGGGTCCATGCCTAGATGGTTCCCAATTTGGAGGTGAGAGGCCCCTGGTAGGGTTAAGGGGTACAGCAGCCTATGGTGCTGTGATGGAGAAGTACACTCAGAGAGGGGCAAGTGCTCCAAAGAAGCAGGACTTTATTCATGGCTGAGACCAGTTCTTGGACCCCCTCATCTAGTCCTGCTGGAGCCATGAGGATGCTGAGAGCTGGGATACTGCTAGTTTTTACAGTCCTCAGTGCGAATTGGAATATGGTGTTCCATCTCAGCAAAAGGATGGCATTTTGTGCCATTTAAAGCTAGGGGCCCTGTAGCCAAGACTCATCCTCCTCCCCCAGCTCAGTGCCCTTGAGCAGCACACTAGCTGAACACCTATTCACAGCATCCCTGATAAGCAGTTATTGGGAGCTTAACATTTTTCCAGGCTTATATTAACTCATTGAATCCTCACAGTTGCCCCCATGAGGTTATTGCTGTCTTCATTTTACAGATGAGGACACTGAGGCTTAGGGAAGTCAAGCGTTCAGGAGCCTGGAAGCCCAGTCCCAATCACTGAGCATTCACAGAACAAAAAGCAGGTTACACTTAAAAGCTGGTTGGATCAGAGATGCTTCTGGAAAAGAGGAAAGAGCAGTTGTTTTTTCTTTCTTTGTCAAAGGAGAAGATAGCTGCTCTCAGCCCGGGTGGTGGAAGGATGGAAAACTCACCTAGCTGGAGAAAAGAGGAGAGAAAGAGGCAATCCCATCCTTGATGGCTGATGGGGAGGCCTGCCCCAAACATCAGATGACTGCCTTCTTAATTGCTGGGCAGCAGGAGGTGACAGATCCAGTTTAGGGCCTGACATGGGGTGATGAGTAAGTGCCACCTGGGTGTGGTGCAGAGGGAAATGCAGGGTCCCGACCTAGGTGGAGTCGCCTAGGAGTGGAAGTAGGAGAACAGTGGCTGAACATGCTGTCCTGCCCTTCCAGACCCTTTATCCTCATCTCTATCCTCTTCCTTCCTTGTTTGAGTCCTGTTCATCTGCAAACACCCTTCCCAAGATTGTCCAGGAAACCTTTCCCAACACTCCATTTCTCTGCTCCAAATAGATGATCCCTTATTTCCACACTGTCCATCACAGCACTCGAATAGCTAGAATGAACATTTTTAAAGCCTGCTTTCCATGGACATTTTAAACCCAGCAGGCTTTTTACCAGTGGGAAAGTCAGGCGGCTTCCTGGTGCTAGCAGCTGGTGCTAGCAGATTGCACCAAGGGTGGGGTTTACTTGGATGGATCACATCACCTGTCCCAAGGGCCAGCTCAGAGCTGAATCCACCAGCAGCCCTGTTTGGATAATTTTTAGAGTGGTTTGGATTCAGGCTACTGAATCACCCTGGGAAAGCTCCCAGAAGAGAGTGTACAAGTGAGAATGCTAGTTTATTGATTTCCAAGATTTTGTGAACATCACACAGACTGGATGTTGTCAGTTCCCTGCATCCTGGGCAAGCCATGTGAGAAACCTTTGCTTAGCGAAGCTCAAGTCAGAGCCAGGCAGGAGGGTGGGGGGCACTGATGTCCAGCCACACAGGGCTTTCTTTGTCCACCTCCATGGCTCTCTTGCCATTAGAGAGCTACCTGCCAGGTAGACGATACTCAGGTCAACCCGGTGGTCTACATTTCCTTAGCCAGTGCTTCAAGGGCAGTGTTTGCCAGGTAGGCTTTTGCGCTTTGCTTTCCCATGATGTAGCCTTTTCTCATTTATTTGTTTGCTTAAGTGCTTTGCACACCTTAGCTCCCAGCCACATAGATTTGCATTGGCATGTATTAAATAACTACTGTACAATCTCAAGGTCCTAGGGCCAGGCCGCTATATGCAAATCAAAGGGAGGTTCAGGCAACCTGGGTGGGTTAATAGGAAGCCAAGCACAGAGCAAACCTGGGCCCTAACTAGCACTGAGGGTCTGTGCAGTGGAAGGGCCAAGGCCAGCCACTTAAGAGCCCCTGTGTGAACCTTGGGATGAAGCAGGCTTATGGATGCTTCAGGCCACCTGCCCTGCCCAGCTGGTCTCTTGGGACTTAAAAGCTTCTCCTTAGTCTCTGGTTGGGCCCCCTCAGGGGCCATCTTTAGTGAGCCACATCTCCAGGTGCCCCAGAGCCAAGGAGGTGTGGCCCACAGGGGCCTTGAAATGCACAGAATTGGACCACTCCACTGCAGTAAATAGGGGTTGCCAGTAGTTGGGCAGCGCCTTGACTGTGCCTCAGTTTCATTGTCAGTAAAGCGGTGATGTCCAGTCTTAGTACAGTTGCGGGGCTGAGTCAGATGTAGGAAGCCCTGAGTGTGGTGGCTGGCCAGGACTCCCATCTGGCTGGTGTGAGCTCTTTAGCACACAGATCTGTGTTCTCTGCTGAACCGGGCATTCCCACTTCATCCTTTCAGATCTGGACAAAGGGCAAGACTACAGAGACCCTGACTGTCCCCCAGGGGCAGGAGATCCTCTGTGTCTCTTTGGGCTGAGGACAAAGCTGCTGAGCATGGCCTTTTGGTCCACTCTGGGAGAGGGAAAGTCAGGTTGGAAGCATGGCCTGTAGCAGGCATCTACGGAGGAGGGTAGGGTGAAGAGGGCTTCTGGAGAGGAAGGGGTCATTTAAGAGCACCCCGAAGGCCTCCAGGGTCCTCCTCAATGGTCTGGGACCCTGATGTTTTCCTGTAGGGAGCACGCTCCCCCTCCATCCACATGGCCCACCCCATGACATCAGCGGAATGGAAGCACCTCACTGATGCCATCGCTGTTGCCCTAGGCAACACCTCTACCTCAAGGCAGGCAGGGGGTTGACAGGCTGTCTCAACTGTAAGTCACACGTGTTTCTCCACGGCTGGATTGGAGCCATTAGGTGTGGGGTGCAGTGTTGAGGTCTGGGCTATGAGATCATTGGCAATGGGTCTTTAGGCCTTGGGTTTGACCTGAGAGGAAGGAGCACAGTGTTGACTGCTACAGTGCAGTCGCTTGAGTTCTTTGAGCAAAGGTGACTCCCCACAGGGGCGTCTGTAGCCCAAATCTGTGAGTAGGGATGAGGGAAGGGCAGGCTGGCACAGCAATGGATGGGCCATCAGAAAAGTGGCTTTCTCTCCTCCTCAGCCTTACCCCCTAAAGGAAAGAGAGACAGGATGCCCACATTCTTATTCTGGGGCTCTTCACTAAGCAAATATTGTGCACCTATGACAAGCAGGGTGCTGTGCGGCGGCACTGAGTGACCTTATGGAGCTCTGTGACTGGATGCATGGGAGGCATGTGTGGAATCCACTCCCAGGAGCGAGGCAGTGCTGGCCAGAAATAGAATCCTGGTCTCCGAGTTCATTCCTCACTCAGCGCTAGCAGGCCCTGTAGAACTCTTCGTGGGGTAAATGAAACTGTGGAGTCCCTTCATCTTCAGTAGCTCATGCAGGAAGTTGGAGATGTTGGAGATGTACTTGGTATTTTGGGAGTGATGTTACAGAGGGCAGGCATAGTTGTCCACCCTGTCCCATCAAAGGGATACCCTGGGGATGGCACTGTTCCCAGGCTGAACTCACTTGGCAATTCTGATGCTCTTAATTTGGCGACCCATGACTTCAGCCATATCTTCTAAGGTGATGCCTACTGCTGTCCTTTAGACAGAATTCCTAAGCAAGTGCTGCCACGAGCCAAGGCAAGGGATGAAAGACACAGGGGCGGGACAACTCCCTTCCCAGAGAGAGGTAAAAAGCTAGATGACATGACAGGTTTGTCTCTACAAGGTGTCAGAGCAGGAGTCACCTTGCCTTTCAACTTAAAGGTATCTGAGTCAAGTTTTCCACTTTGCACAACTGGGCATCACTTCAGGTTCTTCTCTGATGTCCAGAGAATCAGTGACTAAAGTAATTGCCCTGATTTTTGTGTGAACATACCTTTCTCAGTGTGTAAGTGAAAATTAGAGTATTCTTAGCAGAGAAGAATATTTGCAGGTTATACTTCCATTTACAAAACTGGTCCCCAAATCACATTGTCATGACTTTTTTTTCCCCTAAAAGCAGAATCGTCTTTATAGAAAATACTGGCTTCATTTACTGAGCACCTGCTCTGAGCAAGGCCCCATCCTTGGACCTTTATGTGCGTTTGCTTCCCTTGCTCCCAACAGCCCTTCAAGGTGGGCATTGTCACAGTTTTACTGGTGTAAGAACAGGCTCAGGGAGGTCAAGGGACCTGTCCAATGTCCCAGAACCAAACACAGCAGAGACAAGATTCAAACCTTGATCTGCTGTTTCCCAGAGCCTTAGGTTCTTTCTATCACCTCAGGCCGAGTGACTGAGAGTAGCATAGCCTCACAGTTTGAGTGACAAAAGTGTGAAGACAGCAGGCAGATCACCAGTGCCTGGCCTGAGCCTCTGGTCCCCTCCTGCTGTGACTCACTCTGCGGTATTAGCAGATGGGGCTCAGTTTTCTTGTGTGTTTCATGGGGACAGTAACATCCAGTACCAGAAAATATGCAGCACACAGTGAGATGCTCAGATGGGAGTCCCCAGGAAAACTAGAAAGCCCGGGAGTATCAAATGACTCACTTCCAGGTGAGCGCCACAGGGGCCACTCAGGGCTCGCCTGGGAGGAGGGGCTTGGCTGTGAAGCTGTCCCTGGCTGCCGCTGCTTTCTCCCTGCAGGTCATTTTCCCAAAGCAGATGCAGAACCAGGCGGGAGGGTGTTGTCATCGTTTTGGGCCTGCCTGTTGGTGCAAAACCGTGAGCTCATTACACACTGTTCCCACGGGAGCCTGTTCCAATAGCCTTCCTAGCAGCAGGCAGGGGACCCGCCTAAGGTTCATGAAAGGGTCCTTTGTTTGCTGAGACTTTGTTCCAGAGTCTCTAAGAAGGCAGCAGCATGCCTGGGCTGGAGGGGAGAAAGGCTGGGGAAGCCTGGGCCCCTGCGTTCTGTCCCCAAATGTCTTGAGTTTATCCATCCTAATTCCTCCCTCATGCTTCACCCTAATGCATATAAGCCCCCAGTGTCAGAAGAGCCCTGGCTCCCCTTGCCTCATCAGCTACAGAGAAGATTTGCCCTTCCTATGGGCTGAAAGGGCTGGGATTTAGCTCAGTTGGTAGAGTACTGCTCTGCAGTCTCTGAGGTCCCGAGATCGATTCCCAGCACCGCAAAAATGGGAGAAGGACTGGCAATCCACTCCCAAGGCAATCCCGAAACAATCTGCCATTGAAAACCCTATGAGGGTCACTGTGAGTCGGACTCGAGTTGACGCCACCTAACAACAATGGGCTGAAAAGCCATCTCTCATAGTCCAGGTCTGTCTCTTAGCGGAAGGAGCCTCCTAACTTCATTCAGTCTAACTCCCTTCCTCATGCCCAAATTTGATGTAAATTGTCACCAACCCTTTCCTAAACAGTACAGGGAAGGAGAGTCCCTAAGTACATGTCTCAGGATCCTCAGATGCCAAGTCACTAAGCAGCACAGCAGCATGGGAAGCTCATAGGCTTGAAACTTTGATAGTCCTGGGTTTGAATCCTAGCTCTGGGATGTTGGGTAAGTGGTTTCCCTGCTCTGTGCCTCTGCAACCTTATCTGTAAATGGAGATGGCTGCCTGCTTCAGAGGTTCAGTGTGAGCATGATACATGTACAGCATTTTTGCACAAAGCTGAAGCCTCAAATATTATGCACTGGTTGCAATTTACTAAACCCTCTCAAAGTATTTCAGGGCCATGATGACTGTCCAGTGTTCTCCAGAAAGAGAGACCTGCTGGTCATTCTGCCTTATCTCATTTGTAGCTCTTATGGTTTAAATCAAAAATGCCCCTTAAAGGTCATGCATTTAAACATTGGATCCCCAGGTGGTGGTGCTGTTTGTGGAGCTTTGGAAGGTGGGATTTCAGCTTTGCAGAAGTGGCTCCCTAGGGGCAGGGCTTTGGAGGATTTTTACCTGGACCCATGGTTCCCATTGCTCTCTGCTTCCTAAGTGTCAGGATGTGAGGTTCTGTGCCATGGGCTCCCCATGCCCACTCTGCCACCATGGCTTCTGTCACTATGGATGAAAATCCTCTAAGCATAAGCCCCCAATAAGTATTTCCTCTCATAAGTTTGCTTTGGTCAGTTTTTCTGTCCCAACTACACATCAGCTGACTAATACAGTAGCTAACTCTGAAATCCTGTCTTCTGTTTCTACAAAACTCACAAGCAAGAAGTGGGGTGTCAAAGGGGGAGGCAGGTTAGTGTCAGAAAAATCTGTATCAGAGTTCATTCTGGGTCTTTTTCATGGTAAACATGGCCTGCAGGGAAGGCCTGTCAAGACCAAAAGGACCTGTGACGTCCCAAGGGCTACATCTGCAAGGGGGGTTGCTCTCATTTCCTGTGGCACTTGGCATTTATCCCTGTTAGCGCTTTGTCTTTCTGCCTGCCGATTGCCTCCCAGGAAGAAAGCATTTAGAAGTTACTTCATCCAGATCTTCCTGCTCCACTGCAGGAATTTCACATTCCTGCTCCTGAGAGTAATGGCAATGGAAATATTTTCCCAGTGCTGACTCAGTTCAGCAAGGATTCATGGGGCTGCTGTCCCTCCTAATGCTCAGAACGTAGTGCAGGAGCTGTGTGATGCCACTGGCCGGCTGGAGGCAGGGAGGCTGCTGAGCCTCTGAGGCCACCAGGCTGCCTTCTCTGGCTCTATGACCTTTGGAAGGTAGAAGAGACAAATTAGTCATTGTCCCCAGGCTTCGCAGGGATATTTGTCAGCCCCCTCTTCCCAGATGACTTTATTGCAACCAGGATGATTTAACAAATCAAAGGCAGACCAGCTTTATCACCAATACCAATGCCAACAACTGCCATGTCATTTACAAAGCCCTTCATGTGACCGTGTGCACCAACTCACTGATGTGCACAAAGCTATGGAGTGGGTGCTGATGTCATAGCATGAGTGATTGAGCCAGGGCTCAGACCCAGGCCTTCTAATTGCAGAGTTTGGTTCCTTAACAGCTATATTAGTCTCATTGCTGTGACCAGAGTACCTGACATAAACAACTTAAAAGAGGAAAGATTTATTTTGGCTCATGGTTCAAAGGGTTCAGTCCATGGTCCGGTGGCCCCAGGCACTTGACATAACATCATGGAGGTAGGAGTGTGGTGGAGGCTGTTCTTCTTAATAGACAAGAAACAAAGGAAGGGGGAATACAGGAAGCAGCCAAGGTAAGGTATAGCACCAAAGACATCCCCAGTTATCTACTTCCTCCAACTAGACTCTACCTCCCATCTTTCATCACCTCCCAATAATACCATCACATTATGAATCCATCAAGGGATTAATCCATGCATCAGGCCAGAGTCCTCACGGTCTCATCTTTGGAAATGCCATCACAGACTCCCTCACAGCCGTGCTTTACGAATCTCCTAGGTGTTTTTCAATCCAATCAACTTGACAATTAAAATTAACCATCATAAATCCACCCCTTGTCAGTTTGACACCCAAACATCTCATTAAACCATAGCCACTACTATACCCTAAGCCTCCACAAACTGTTAAACTCTTCAAGCCGAGGAGCTTGGGGCTTTTTATTTCTGGGAAGCCTTGTGCGCAGGAGTATGTGCAAGTGAACGTGGGAACTTGGTACTACCCGTGGCTACTTGTGGACCAGTCCAGGGTTCATGCAGTCATCAGACGTTGTTGGGACTCCTACTGTGTGGCAGGTGTAGCCTTGGCACAGCATGTGCATCCCTTATTACCACTCCATCCTGTGGCTGGGAAGTATGCTTTAAGTTGTTGTATTTGTTTTGTTTTGGGTAACTCACAGGGAGCGCCAGTCTGTGTCATCATAGATAATGCTGGGAGCCATTTTGCTAACTGTTCTAAGCCTCAGGGTCCAGGCCCTGTGCTTTCTGGAGAAGAGAAGTGGTTTGTGCTAACAGGTGTGGGAGGGCAGACAGACAGTGGCTCCGCTCGATTGCTTGGCTCAGGTCCCTGCAGCAGAGCCAGGCAAGGAAGCTAACCACAGCTCTTAATTTTTTTTTTTTTTAACAACTGGGTTGGCCTCCCTCTTGCCTTTGTGTCTCTTGCTGTTCCCCTTTATTAAGATGAAAGGAGTTTTAGATCTTTGTAGGCAAAGAACATGCACGTGCGCATATGCGTGTGTGTGTGTGTGTGTGTGTGTGTGTGTGTGTGTGTGTGTGTGTGTGTGTGTGTCTCCCAGGGAGCTTTCTTTTGTCTCCACCCCTCTCTCCACTCTCCACAGCCCAGCTGGGGCCCAGACATTGTGTCAGATACTGCTTCAGCCACTGGGGACTGAGCGGGGACAAGGGTGGAAGACCCAAAGGGGATTTTGCTGTGCCCAGGACCTGGGTAAGAGATGGTGGGCCAGGGAGGTGGTGGTGAGGAACTGGCTTTTCTGTGGTCAAAGAAATGTCTGGGGTGGAGATGTCCCCAGAGGCAGCGAGAAATCTCCAGCAGGCTGACTTCTGAGCTGGTATCTCTTTGTTCCCTGCCAGGGATCAAAAGAAAAGTGGCTGCTGCTGTTCACTAGTGGTTCCTTGAATTCCATCCACCCTCCCTCATCAGTAGGGGAGGCGGGGCAGGAGTAGCCAGGGAGGGCTTTATTTTCCTTTGTGTTTACTCCCTGCTTCTGCTCCAGCCCCCTCCCTCTCCCAGCCCCTCAAGCCAATTCCTCATCTGCTGCTGGGATCCTGCTTCCCAGCACGCAGCCTGTCTCGCCTTCCTGCCCCATAAGTGAGGTTTAGCTAGAGCTTCTGTGCTCAGCTCAGACGCAGGACATGTGCAAAACGCAGGGCAGAAAGAAAGAAAGGGCTCAAGTAGTGGGAACCCTGGTGTACCCTGCCCCAAAGTGGGTCTTACCGGCATCTTTTGGGTGGGATGGGGTTGACAAGGGCAGGGAATTCTGCTCTTGAGGACTACCAAGCCGAGCCAAGCCAATAGATGTCTGGGAAATGGTTCGCTCGGCATTGCTGTGATTCACTCGCCTGTGGTTTCAGGTTTTGAGATCTGCAGTGGGAATCCCAGGGGTCAGCAGGCTGTAGGAAAGCCGACCTCCCAGGGAATGATGGCCAGCATTTGTGGATGCTTCTTTTGAATGTGGTGTCTCCCGTGGGTGCGGTGTGAGCTGTGGTTCCCCCAGGATAGTATGTGACCTTGGCACAGCCAACAGGTGTATCCTGTGCTTTGGAGAATGTGAGGGCAAAGGAGACCCTGCCTGCCCTTTCCCCAGGAAGGCAGCTAACTTTGAAGGGCAGGGGTGGTGGAGCTGACTGCTCTGCCTCTCATTGCCTCGGGCCCTTGCCTGTGAGATCAAGCTGATGGCACCCTCCGCCGAAGGCTAAGGGTAGAGGCTCCTGGAACCAGCCTTTGTTGGGTGCCTGCTACATATCAGGAGCATCTGTGGAGACGACTCACCAGAACAGGCCAGCCCTCAGATCCTTAAATAAATCCACCCCTCTCCCTCCCCTTGTTCATCCACCTCTTACAAGAAGGAGGAGTTTGTCTCAGGAGATGGGAGACGGACCTGGAAGGCTACTTTGGGGGAGAAGCTTGTGATGAGGACAAGTGAGTGGGGCTTTGACCCACAGAGGCTGAGGCTGGGTGGGACAGGGAATGGTGGAGGTGTGCAGAAGGTGCTCAGGGGATATGAAGTGACTAGGCCAGGCAGGGAGAGAGCCAGGAAGTCCCCTGAGGCTAGGCTTTCAAGCCAGGCCCTGAACATCAGACTTAAACCTCTGACCTGTGCTGTGTGGGAAGAGGAGACCATGAAGTGGGGGAAGGAGAACTTCGGGGCTGGGGACCTGGAGAGCTCAGAGGAGCTGATTCCAAAGGTCTACACTGGCTGGGATGTGAGAGCCCCGTCTCATGTGAAATCCCCAGGCTTTGGTGTCAACAAAGGTATGAACAGAGACGGCTGGGGAGACTGGAGGCTTCCTAGCAAAAAGGGAAAGTCGGTGGGAGCTGCTGGCTGGGGGCGGGAGGTGCACTGTGCACTGAGATGGACTCAGTCTCCTGGAGCCGCCATCACAAATCATCACAGCCAGCGGCTCAAACAGCAGGCACCTATTCTCTCCTGGTTCTAGAGGCCAGAAGTCTGAGATCTGGGTATCCATGGGGCCACGCTCCTTCCAAACACCCCAGGGGGTCCTTCCTTGCCTCTTCCATCTCCAGAAGTCCCTTGGCTGTGACAGCGTACCTCTCGTCTGCCTCTATCTCCCATCGCCTTTTCCTGTGTCCTGCCCATTTGTGAGATTGAAGAGATGCATAAGGATATTAGTTGATGGGTATAGGGCCCACCTGGGTAATCCACAATAATCTCACATTAAGTTCCTTCATCTAGACCCATCTGCAAAGATGCTTTGTCCACATAAGGTCACGTTCATAGGGTTTCTGTGTTAGCACAGCAACCTGTTTTTTTGAGGGCTACCATTCCCCCTCACAGTGACTAGTGGATTCGAGGTGCCCTGGAAGGAACAGACAATAAGAAAGGGGAGTGGCCAGGGTCAGGGGCTGCAGGGGAGCCCCTTCCTTGTCCCTGAGGTAATTTTATTCTTTGTTGCCCTTCCTCCAGTCTCCCCTCTCCATACCCAGCGGCAGACACCATTTTCAGTCTGTCCATCCCAAGACACTACAATGCCCATGATGGCCTGTGGGTCAGGGCCTCGGCTGCCAGGGAGTCAGGCAAGGTGGCTGGACAAAGGGACGCCCTGTCCTTCCTGGGAGATTGATGCCTCCCCAGCCTTTTCTATCCTTTGCTCACTGGGAGACATGCATCAGCTGATGGAAGAGTGGGCATGGGAAGGATGGGACTGTCCCACCCAGAGTAGCAGGGGCCAGGCCTCTGTTCTTCCTATTCCTTGGCAGCCTGGCACCCTCCTTAGCCCAGTCCAGAGGAGGGGGTTGGCATCCTGGTGACTTTTTCGAGATCCCTCCTCTTCCAAGAGTGCTATTAGTGGTGGGACCAGGCACTTCCTGTGAGTCCAGCCAGTGCCCACATTGGGGAGAGCAGAGGTCACCTCAGCAGAGAGGCTGCCTCCCTGCCCAGTGTGGGCTTTCCCGCTGGCTCATGGGTAAGTCCTCCTGGAGGGGCATGTGAGGCACAGTCTCCTGTCTGCTGACTTTCTCTTCTCTGTCCCACCCAGTCAGTCCAGTGTCTCCCCTGGCTCAGGAAGAGAGAGGGGCCCCTGTTTCTTCAGTCCTTGGACCACAAACCTTGTCCTGTAGCCTGAGCACCCTTTAGGGCATAACCCTGGACTCCAGAGCCTCTCTTTTGGTCTAGGTCCTGCTGGGGCTGTGGGGAAGGGAGGAAACCCATTCTGGCATTTACATAAAACCCCCTGCAGGCCTGGCACAGAGAGAGGCAGGCCTCAAATGCTGATTGTGATGATGATTCTTCCTCCTTGCCTTTCTCCTGGCAGGAGGCTGGAATAGAGTCAGCACTGGGTCTGGGGAGGAAGATGGAACTGGGTGTTTCAGGTAGCCCTGGACACAGGAAGCAGTGGTTTTGCTGAGTGGTTGCTGGGGGGAGGAGTGAGGCAAGTCTGAGCCTCGCAGACTGAGGATTGCTTCCCAAGGGCAGGGGGTGGCAGGCAGGAGAGAGGAGCCTGGTGCTGGCAGGTGAGGGGCTGCAAATGGGGCCCACAGGCCTGGAATGGCCCACTGACGTATCTTACAGGCTCTCATGGTTTTGGAAGAAGTTTTGAAATAGTAACCAGTGCTTTCAACTTGGAGGATTTTGATAAAATCTAGATTACTGGCTTCTCTTGGGGAAAAAAATCAGATCTTGCCTTTCTGGTTACACAGAATGTGTAATGTGGTGGCTGCCTCCTGCAGGTGCCACCTAAGCGACCTATATCCCTACCACTCCGCGCTCCCAGGCACTCCACCACAGGCTGACTCACTTTCCCGGGGGGCTTGGTTTCACAACCCCTGTCCCCAGGAAGGGCGACTGGAAGACGAGAAGGGAAGGAACCCAGTGGAGAAGTGCAGGGTGGCTGGGCGCAGGGCTACAAGGATGCTGGGTGCTGGAGGTGCCGGAGGGCCCGGAACTGCACCCTGTCTGCCTACTTTCTCCACTATTTCTTGGTCCTCTTCCTTCCTCTTTCCTCACTTCCTTTCTTTGCCTGCCACTCCCTCTCCTACCAGGCCCTGAGGCCTCCCTGAGGGCCCAGCCCCCTGCAGAAGCCCTCCCCTGTCCCCAGGTGGGCGCAGGTGAAGAGTGGTCCCAGCCACTGATTCTGTGCTGGTGCCTCTCTGGGACAAGGGCTGGTCCTACAGTCTTTCTCCCACGTTGTGCAGGGGTGGGCGCATCACGCTGGGCAGTACCATTGGGACAGAGTTGATGCCAGGTCCTAAAGGTCCTGAGTTAGTCAGCGAGGAAGGAGCTGGTGGGGACTCTCACAGGAAGAGGCTGTGGTCACTCCCACGGCTGTGTCTGCCCCTGCCATCTCCTCCAAATGTTCAGCCAACTCCTCTGACAAGTTGGGAGCCTGTGCGGTGTCCACCCCAGGCAGGGTACCTTGGAGGCTGCAGAGGACATTCAGCTTCACGACCATGCTGGACCTGGGGGTAGGAAAAGAAGAACTGCTGGGTGATCTGACACAGTGAAGAGCAGGAAGGTGGCCTGAACTGCAGCAATCCTGAGCAAGGTAGGCCAGCTCCCAGGGGCAAGTTGAGCGGGCCTTGTCTAGTGGTGCCACTGGACTGGGCAGGGAAGCTTGCCTGACGCCAGCTGGGACCTGGGCTCTGTTAGAGAGAAGCGTGGAACCGGGGATGGGATGGGTGAGCCGGGCCATGGGAGCAGGGCTTCTGCAGGCCTCAAGCTGCCCGGCCACAGGCTTAAGCTCCAAACCCAAGTTCAGACCCAATGCAGGCTCTGCATTCAGCCCATCCTTTCTCATGGCCCTGTTTCCCCTGAGGCCTAGGAAGCCTGGGGCACAATCAACCTGATGGTTTTGATGATCACCAATGCCAGTGGTGCCCAGGAGGTGCCCTCTGGTGACGAGAGGTGGTGGGGCTTCGTCAGTTCCCATGGCTTCCTGGGGTGGTACAGAGAGAGCAAAGGGAAGGGGCAGACTTGGCGGAGGTGCTGTTCAGATAGTCACGGACTGCAGAATAGACAGTCTTAGAGACCGTCAGCCTCTTCACTTTAAGACAGGGATAATGCAGCTGTCTAAATGATGGTCTGAATATTAAATGAGAAACATGCAGTGCTTAGCACTGTCCCTGACATGGAGTAACTGCTTTGCAAAAAAGTAAATAAATAAATAAAGTTTTGTTCAGTCCTGGGGGGTTGAGCCCAGGGCCTCATGCATGCCAGGTGAGTGTTCTACCACTCACTCACACC